>VYZV01007575.1:7129-27022 GCA_013401275.1 Pandion haliaetus | reverse complement strand
TGTATGTTGAAAATACTAGAAAGAACTACAGCTGCTACCCATGTATCAATAGGTTTAGAATAAACAAGTATATTATACTGTATTATTTCATCTGTAGTAGTATTATATTTATCTCAGTGTTAGCATCATCGTCTTCAGGCCCGAGTGCTCTTGTATAAAGTTAGTTTCTTTGGGAGAATATGTTTAGATGTCAAAAAAGAAAATTAAATGGACAGGAAATGAAGCCACTACCTATCAAAATAGAAAGAAATAAAGTAATGTCTGATCTTTGAAATTACTTGGGGCCCCAGAAAATAAGGAGTTCTTCCTGCACTGATAGCTGAGATACCGGTACATAGAAATTAAATCGGTTTACATCATTTTTTGGTGACATAATATGTGTGGTATGTTAGTTTCTTTCCGGAAAGTTTAAGTGCTATTAGCTACCAAGACTACTGGGGAAGGGGGAGTAAAGCTTTAAAAATATCTCACTCACATAATCACCATCTTGGGGGATAAGGATGTTCATCTCAGATGACTTGGCACTCACAATCTCACAATCTAATGATTCCTCACTGAGGTAGATGTGGCAGCCTTCTGTTTTGTTAATAGAAATGGTTGGCACTTTCCCCATCACCTGCAAAATAAAATCTACTTAATATCAAATCTTAAAATGCACACAAAGATACTGTTAATAAAATCCTCATTGCCTGCCAGGTTTAATTTTGGCCACCAACATCTGATTTGTGTGTCAGCTGCCTGCATGATGCTTATATTTGATTTGTTAGACTGAAAATTCTTGGTGGTGGTAACAAAGATCTATACACAACACCCAACTTAGAATATACAGCACGCTTTTAATACACAGTTTGATGAAAGTGCTTTCTTGTTTCTTTCTAATTCAGTGACACTTTTGTGCTGATATTTAGGTGGTGTTGACCTTGTTCACCAGTGAGAACTGGTTCAGAAATCAAATATGTCAACTCCAACCCAGTGAGAGCAAATGAAAGATTCCAACATACAGTAATACTCAACAAGTGATTTGTAATACGTTCTGAAGACTTCAAAGCTCTTCCAGGTTTTGCAGCGTACAATAGGAAAGGGTTTTTATCCCCTTCAGGCAAGCTACAGTTCTAAAAAAGTACTGAGATCAATTTAATTAAATCTCTAAAGGTATTTCTTATATCACTTTAGAAGCAAGCACAAGATTTACTTGAGGGGAGAAAGGGAAATCTTCTCTTGTTTACAATTTTACAGATTAAAAGATTTCTTCATGGCTAATTGGCTGAGTTGCTGGTTGTCAGTAAAAATTCCTCCTTCTCCTCCTGCCCTCTCTAGCAGGGACAGCAATATACTCTGGACAATGCATCAAAAGGGCAGAGGCTACTCCGAGCCATAAAACAGCAACAACATATGATAGATATGTACTTGTTAATTAAAGAGCGTCTCCCATCGTTCAAGTTAAGAATGTATTTTCAGCTTCAGTTCTTTCAATGTGACAGCAAACAAAGAACAAGTGGTCCGTCCTCTTGCATCCACCCTGATCCTGAAGTCTGGTCTATGTAGTGGATCATTGCATCTTAAACTTTCTTTTCTTTAATGGGTTCTCATGCAATAGAGAACAAAAGGAGGGTGTGTTTAATAAATTTTGCAAACATCTGGCAGGCAAAAAAATACCACTGAGAGAAAGGAGAGCCAAGCAATATGGCACTGAAGTAGCTATTTATAGGAAAATCTGTTGGATGAATTAACTGAAATTTGTTGAATTAACATATCATGTATTTGAAAATTATAATCTCAGGTCTTCAAAATACTGAGAAAATTGAGGTGCTCAGCACTTGTCATACTGAAACCCTGCGGAAGCTGCCGGATTCAAGTGGCATATAGCATATAGCCAGACTCTGCTGTCTTAAGTGGAACTCCACTCTGCTCCATGGCATAGAAGCTTATGCAATATTCATAGAACCTGCTTAATCAAAAGAATTTTGATTCTTAGAAAAGATATTTCCCCTTTATTTAAGTATTAACAAGCTGTGGTTTCACTATTCATTACATATGAATTTTTCAGCTTTCATGAATAGTTCTAGAGGCAATGATAAAAATAATCTAATTATTTCTAAAAAACACTCAAATAAATGCCTGGGACCTTAAACTGCCTCTGCCATAAGAAGACATGTAGTGATCATGAATAAAACTGCTTGTTACCGTTCAGAAGATGATGCACAGCTGGTAGCAATGTCTGTCACTTGCATGAGGTTCAAAATATAAAAAAACATCTTGCTATTATTCCCTGTGGTGGCTGTGACCAGTATTTCTGACGCATGGAGCAGGACTGTCTACATTTAATGTCATACAGCAGGCATAGCCTTTTAAGCAAAAGACCTCACTTTGAAGACTGGCAGTTTGATATAATTTAATTAACATTTCTTTCTTTTTCACTTAAAATAATACATCCTAAAGTGCCTTCTTGAGACTAGGTTGTGTATGTTGGACACAAGCCACTATTAAAGCATGTATAGTTAGACCTCTTTGGAATGGGATGAATGAAGTGCTGTAAATGTCAGGCAGACTATTAATGTCAGGCAGACTGTTTATATTTTCAATGGGGCAAATGTCCCCAGCAGAGAGGCCAATATATGGATTTAAAATATGTATATTTTCTTTCCATGAGAACCACAAGAAAGATGATCTCTGATCAAGCTTTGCTTACTGGTTATCAAAGACAAAACCAGTAGACGCTCATAGCACATTTGTAGGCAAGTGACTACATTACTTACTCACGTAATGTGTCACGTTGCTGCCCGGGGAGATTTTTGAAATCCTGGCATCTACTTTCACTTTATGTCATTCAGTTGTCCTTTGACAGTCTATTTGAACATTTCCATTGAGAGAATAAGAAAAGAAGTAACCATTTTTTGGGCTTAGAAATCAATTAGCTAACTGCCAGAATTTGTTCCATAAGCACCACTGAACTTTCAAGTGCTAGGAGCTGTTTAGCATGAAAGCAAGAAAATGAGGGCCAGAAGTAACAGTTCTCCCAGTGTATAGTTCTCTCAGCTTCACTAGAACCAGAAGGTACTGGGCTAAGGGAGGTTTGTTCAGTGATGGTCAATAGGCATTTTCTAAACACATCAGCAGAATTTTGTGCATATACAGATACTTTTGGATGCATTAATCTCTTACATTTGTTGTGCTCCTCTGAGTTTTAAAAATGTCTTGTAGCTACATGTTGGACTTTTTTTTCCTGCTTGTTCTCTGTCTGTATTTGTTTTTTATAGATATTTACCTGAATCTGAATATCCCTGGAATTGATCACTTCCACGATTCCCACAACGTTGTCAAACACAAGGCCAAACTTTTTACAGTTGTCTAAAATGAAAGCAATCAGAAATAAGAAAGGCGAGATAAAAGCAAATATATGCATACCTGCTACATTAACTACAAAAATTCCCAGTCTTGCACTGCATAGCTGAGCAACTTTACTCATGTGATCAATCCATTAAAGTGAATGGAATGATTCAGATGCATTATTAATCATGTAAGTCAGTTTTTCAAGATTGGCATTTAAAGACCGGCTGAGCTATCCACTCACCAATAGTAATTGAATTGATTTTTCCTTTTATCTGAAGTGTAGATTTGTTACACTTAAAAATGTAAGCCACTTGCTTGAGTTCAGTGTTGTTAATGACCAGGTCATTCTTATCCTCTTGATATTCCTATTTCAAAAGAAAGTTTATTTAATTGGTTGTCTTTAACTAGCTAACAGTCAGACAGAGTTTAGTACAACTTATCCTCGAGTCATTGCATCTTCAGTTACAACAGAGCAATATCCTTCCTGTGGCTTAAAAATCTAATCTGCCTGGTGATCGGATATTTCACCTAATTCACCCTTAGATGATGCATGTATATTTTAGAGCTGCAGAACTGAAGAACTTAGCATAGACCATGACAAAAAACATTAATTTTGTAGCAAAGACATTATGCTCACAACAACTGAAAAATGCACTCACAGAACTGTTGCTTGGCTCCCATCCAATTTAGACCAGCACCTTGAAGAACAGAGCAAGTTTTTGTTCCCCCAGTGTTCTATACAGTGTGTTATGAACAGGTGCAGGCACTACCATATATAATAAGGAGTAATAGGTGAAAAAAATTCATTTCATTACGAAGCGTGAAAGGACATATACACTTCATGGATGTCCAGGGAAGACTAGGGATTCACAAGGAAAGTTCCAGGTACTACAAGCCTAAAGTAACGTAACGGTGGCAAACGGTGACTGCACCTTTTGCAAACTCAACCCCACAGTAATGACTGCATATATAACCTTCTGCATGACTAAACTGCATATTGTTTCCTCCCTCTTTTAACCAACAGTCACGTGAATTTTCACTCATAGATTCTTTGGTATATGCCTACATAAATGAATTCCAAAACTTTAAACAAATCTATCTTTTCCATCTGTAGATTGAGCAAAAGGAAAACACTTCTCTACTTTTAAGCATGGCAGACAAGCTTGCATGGAATGGGTGATGAAAAATAAATGTATAATTCTATTGGTTAACAAAGCTGGAGAAAGTGCTCTGTGATAATACTGTTATCTCTCACTTGCATGAATGGCCTGCAAGAAGGGATTTCAATTGGAGTTCTCCACTGGACTTGTTTCTGGGGGATTGTCTGATTTTGCAAGGTATCTATATGCTGGTTCTGACATTCTCCAGTTCAGATGAATGAGACAAATTAATTAACTTTAGATGCTACAGAATAGCAAAACCTAAAACTGTAGCAAGGCAGAGCAATGCAAGACTCAGCCCATTTTAGCTGCAACATTGGTTTATTGCACCTTGATCATGGACAGCCTTTTGCAAGACCTTTCAGTGCTCAACCTGGTTTGCAACGTGCAGGGTGCAATTCAGAGGTATGACTGGAACTCACCACTCTCCACTTCTTTCCCTCTAGCTCCAGGACAGGGGCATGGCTCTGCTGTGGGGAATTCTTGGAAGAGGTGGGACTTGGAGTATGGCTTTTTGTTGGAGAACGAACAGATGGACATTGGGCACGTAGGCTGGGGTTCTTGTGAGTCTTCTGGTCATCTGAGACATGTCGAAGCCCTAAAAAAAAAAGGGTGCTTATGAAAGAGAGTCTGTTTTCCAGTCCTAAGCATGTTTGTATTTAGGCAGGAAAGGTTCATTTGTAATTGTGTTAAATTATTCTGTGAATTTACATTTTTTATTTCCTCAAGGTTTGCCTGGGTAACAACCTAAAGTGTAACTGCCTACATATTTTTAGCAATTCATATAAAACCTCTTTTACTGTGGATGGGCTATCTTAGTATGTTTAACAGGAACTGCTGCAAAGTCTTCTAGTCTCTGTCTGTAGTGAGCTCTGAGAGCTTGTTATATTTTTCTATCCGTAAAAATGAGATTCTTTTTTTAATTTATGACAATATTTGACCTATCCCTGCAGCATTAAAGGCAGATATATCAATCGTGTATTTAAACTCACAGCCATCCACTTTAATTACAACTGTCCAGTATTAATAAAAAAAGCTTTATTTATTGTACTCCACACTGATCTGTGAGCCATACCTTTTCACCTAACTTGCCACACATTTTGACACAGGTTGGTACACTGAATGTGAATCAGAAAGGGGGATAAATTTTTATTGCAATTGCAACTTAAGAGGTTCACCAGCTACTGGGGATTGAAAATGTCCAGCTTGGCTGCCTTAAAATTAAAAGGATACAGCTAAATAAATTGAGTCAATTTCAGGTATGCTGAACATATTTGGGTACTGTTGCTTCTAAAGGAGGTTTTGGTATGCAGTCTCATCCATCAGACCCACTGCAAGCCTCGGAAAGATGTGAGTTGCTTAAATGTAACTTAAAAGTGCAGTGGAAGTTAGGTTAGTTAATACATATAGCAGCTCCTGATGTAGCTTGACTCATGGATCAAAATTTGATTTCTTTTCTCCTGACCTTTGGTAATTGCCTCTCCCTGGTTAAGCTGTGCAAATAGGGCTGAGCGAGATGCAGTTCCTTCATCCTTTACAGTTTCTGTATCAAAGATGGGAGGAGGTCCAGGTGGTGGCGGTGGTGGTGGCGGTGGTGGGGAGAGGCATGACCCGCTTGTTAGAACAGATCGCATAGACATGGATGATGCAACAGGACCCTGTTTGAGATAGATGGAAATTATTTTACATACGGTGTTTCAAGGAACATTGTATTATGATAACTCTTTTTTATTAACATCCTTGAATGCTGTGAGTTTGAGTGACTCTAGGCAGCCACAGGTTCAGAAGAATTTCTGGCACCATAATCGAATGTAATACTATGAATCTTTCCCTGCACCAAAGCAGGCAAGGCTGGAAAGACTGACAGTTCACACCACTACCTTACTGCAGAACTACCCCACCTAAAATATTTCTCTCAAATGCTTGTCAAGACTGATGTTAAAAATATTTAATAGTAAAGATTCCACAATTTATTCCAGTGTTTACTTACATAAAAGGGAAAATGTCTCCTTTTTTTTCAGATACCAAGGTCAGTTAGCCATACATAGCTTGGAGTGCATTCAGAAACATAAAGAAAATGTTTTGATCTAACACAAATAACTGGGACGGTCATGAACGGTCAGTTATACATATGCAACATGCTGAATTGTATGCAAGATGTAAAATGCTATTCTTCAGACTGTTCAAGCCATCTGCAAAGATTCAAATATAGCAGAATGTAATACTAGGGTGATTCAAGTCTCTTATTTCTGAAATTCAGTATTGGAGTTTTTAGTTCAATTTCTCAAATTCTTTTTTTCAATTGCAGGAGATGACAGCACACAAGTAATGAGTGAGGGGGGCCTTGGTAAAGTAAGTAATCCAATCTTTCTTTCAGTCTGCATAATGAAAAGTACGTGTTTTGGTCTGAATTATAATGTTTATATAGAATATTATTAAACAGACAGAAAATACTAATCTGATTAAAATTTTATGCATCCTAATAATAGATGTTAGAATGTAAGAAACCGAGAATCACTTTTTCTGTCTTGCCACTGAGTGTCACTCTGATCCCACCTCTCTGCAGCAGAGCAGAGATTGTTTTAGAAGAACCGTTGGGAAAAATTAGATTGGTTCTGATGAATTTAGCTAGCTATACAGACATTGTGCGTTGCATCAGTACATATTTATTAAGTGGGCAGATACAACGGGAAAAAGACAGGGACTTACAGAGTCACAGCTCCTCTAATTGCTACCTTTGTTAAGAGACAGAGGTTGTTAAAAGAGCATACCCGGTAATCAATACTGGAAATAGATATTGCTTAGCTGGACTCGGAGGGTATTTTTAACCATTTATGACACCACTCCTTTCTGCTTTCCACTAAACTGAAACAGCAAAGTATCCATCTGGTTCATGCATCTCACATGAGTGAAAACTGTAGCTATTTTTTAAAAAGTAAACTTGTTTTGGCCTGCAATCCCAAACTGATAATGGGAAAGGGGCTGAGGTGCACATGCTCTTTTTTTTCACTCTTCAGACATCCTTTTTTTTTAAAAAGAAGCCTGGCACATTTGAGTAAGTAACTGCATTCAAACCTCTTAGTCATTATGACCTTAATTAGAATAGCATGGAAAGGGAGTTAACCTCTTAATGTACACCTTCTATTGGCACATGGATATTCAGCATATAAGTACTGTTGCATTTGAAGGAGTGTTTATGGAATATGTTAGTGATGACTACATAGCAAGATTCTTTGTCACATTAGTGACATTAGAACCGCATTGCACAAAAAGGACTGTTGAATCCTTGGTACTTGGAAGAGTAATGAAACTGATGTAGTGGTACAGTTTGACTGTTTCTGAAAAGAGCCAAGATCTCATTAAGCAATGTGCTCTCTTCTATGCTATTAAATATTTTCCATTACATGTAAACAAATGAGAAGAATCCCCTTTTGAAATTGATTACCATTTATTGTCAAGTTATACCAGAACTGATGGGGACTGCTTTTACAGACATTTCATTGTTGCATGGACACATTCAACTCCGAGCGTTTCTGCTTACATACTTAGTAGTTACAGGTTATTGTGTTAGGCCGGGGACAACTTTTTCACTGGGCCCTCAATTTACAGTGCCTGTCTTCCTGCCTCTGCTAATGCCAGTAATGTTACCTGCAGCAGAGTCAGCACAACTGTGAATTATTATAATCAAAAAAATGAATCTCAGTGGATTTAGTGGCACAATCAGTTGTTGCTGCCTGAGGTGCCATAGAGAATCTTCCCTGTCTGTTGCCTGCTGCAACCATAGCAACTGAATCCACTATGTCCTGGTTATCCATAATTACGAACATTGCATTTGCAGGGCTTTTTGAAATACTCAGACACCCAGGAACAGCACTCACCATTCACAGTGCAGTGTGAGCATGCGGTTATGAATTATGTATGCTTTATGGGAGGAGATTAATAACAGTAGTGGTAGTGGTTAATACCTTGTAGCCTGAAATAAAAATCTGATTTCCCAAATTCCAGATTGACACCTGATTTCCCAAACGTACCTTATTGCTTCCACCTGCATAAATACAGTGCTGTGATTTTCCAGAAACTTGTGTGTGTAACTCACATGTTCATTTGGAATTAACACCAATTAAATTCTGCAAAGGGTGCAAAGATGCATTAGAGAAAAAAAGATGTAGAAGTTATTTGGGTATTCTGCATACAACACAGAGTGGTGGGTCACTCTGTCAGTCTCTGCTTAAAATGTCAAACTGAAGGCCATCACAGATCACACCGGAGACTTGAGGGTCAAATGATGCTGCTGAGTAGTGCATCAAAGGCAGTTTCCCAAATGGCAATAAAAGTATGGGAATGTCTGTGTAACTGAAGTGGAAACAAAACACAGAGGGATTTATCTGTGGACATGGATGATCTCTCTCCCAGAACTCTGAAAGGACTATCTTGTTAAAGTACAGACAAAAAGGAAGGATTTTAAATACATCAATCGAGTTTGGACATAGTTTTGTATGACTGCAGAATGTCTTATTTACTTTTCAAGAAAGAGCATAGGTAGGAAAGGATCTGGGAACTAGAAGCATCTTTCCCTTCTAGAGCAGTACTGATGAAAAGACAAGTCTACTCAAAAATCTCAATTCTTGACCTGAGGAGTGAAAACATTCTAGTCCTTTGAGTGGGTTTCAAGAGTAGGAAAAAAAATTTATCCCTTGCACTCATGCTGCCCGTCTGCCCCTTCTTTTTTTTACAAGCCTGGTCCCTCCACCAAAGTCAGTGGCTATCTCCACTGAGCTCAAAAGACTATGAGTCAGATCTAATTAAAAACACAGGAGCTGTCACAAGGTCTCAGAAGACATCTGGGGTTCAGTCACCCTTCCCACTTTTCCTCTTAATTTTGTGCAGTCACAGAAATAAGAGATGGACTGAACTTTTGTTGTTAACTTTTCTCCTGCATAACAAATTCTTGTCTAGTTTATGACCTGAGTTACAGCTACACAAGCTAAGAGATATTGTATCATGATATTTTCAATTATGTCTGAACATCTATGGCCATTCTGGAAACTGCAAACAATTTCAATCATAAATTAGGCCAGGCAAAATTGAAGGACAAATCAAAGGAAAAAAGGTCACTAAAGTACAGGGATGGACTAACTGCTCCACTGTAGATCTACTGTCTTACAGCACGGTCACATCCAGCAGGGCAATCTCCCATTGAAATAGAACAGCATGGAAAAGACAGACAAGTCTCACTAATGAGGAGGCGTACAGACACTTGCTATAAAGGGGGCTTCAGTGCCACTCTGGCTTTTGTCTTCTTTTCTGTGCCATTTTGATTTAGCTGACTGAAATCAAATGAACATTCAAGTGAGGTGAAATTCTTTGTGGGAAGAGTGGCTCAGGGAAACTCTAACAAGGGGACAGGAAGCACAAAAGTGAACTTGAAATGCAGAAAACATATTGCACTTTTTACATTCCCTGCATGCCAGGAAGATGGACCTGTGCTGCATTCAAACACACTGACATAAAGGGCAGTTTTCAAATCGGCCTAGTGAAGTGGTTCCAGGAACTTTCTTTTTTGATTAGTTTTGACCTTTATTAAAATACAGACCTCCAAGATACCAACCTAAGTCACTGGCAATTGGTTTGCTTTCCTTAGTCACCATTCTAAGACTACTTAGACCCTCAGGCTCTAGAATATTTCTGAACCGGACTCTTAAAACTGTTCTGGTATCTGGCAATACTTGTGTATAGTCCTATCCAGTTTCAACTAAAGTGCCCTTCACAAAGTCCATTCATTTCTGTTCTGTATAGGGTGGTATTTGTGAGAGCTGCTGGGAATAAAATAGCATGTTATATGCCCGCAAAAGTTCATCTATCCTAAAGCACCAGGTGCTTACCAGCTTTGCTATTTGCAAACAACTCTTCAGATTAACTTCAAGCAGATGTTAACAACAGTGTATCTTTACACAAAGAGTATTAAGAGCCATTTGGACCAGCAAAAGCGCTTATTTGCAAGCCGCCTTTCTTCCTCTTTTATTTCAGCTGTTTCCCTCAGTAACAGCTGCTGTTCTCAGTGCAGTGGTGTCTACAGACATCACGTCAAGTTATGCTGATAGCTGACTGTTCCCATTAACATGTTGGTGTGGTCATTTTTCCATCCTTTGCAAATACACCCCTTCTAAGGATTATCAGGGGAATAGATAGCTTCAGCCTTACTTTGTGAAAATGTAACACAAAAAGAAGCCATTAACTTTTAACCTGCTAGCTTTGTATCATAGTGACCTTGATGTGCTTTAAACCTTGCTCCTGGAGCTTTCTGAAATGGGGGGAAATGTAATTCTCTGAGTAAGGTCCTATGAAGAACAGGAGATGCAGGCCCTGCAGCCATGTAGTAACAGCTCTGTAGGGGATGGAACATTCCAGAAATTTCCTCCCAGGGAAAAAAAATTGTCTTCAACCTCCAAGTAAACCACGTTCTGAATGGGGTGATGGGAACGGGTCAGGGTTTGCTCCTTGCTGGATAGCCCAGAGCTATCTGCAGAGCGGCCCAAGGGCCTCCCACTGACTGTGGCTCAGTAGCTTCCTGTAGTGACAGTGTCTGAAGCTGCTCATGGAGCTGGGTCTGATAAATGCTTATTACCACTGTGAAAGGGTTTGCAGGATTGCAGTACAGCCTCCAAGTATGTTGTATTTCTACCTTTATCTTGTACGACTGGCAGAAGGGTGAGGTCCTGTTCTTTTTCTCCTTTCTGGCTACCTAGCTGGCTCACTGGAAGAAAGAAATGACTGTTTATGTTGAGGCAGCTGGCTGGTTAAAATTCATGTTGAATCTCATTTAATTCCCTTGCAATTACAGTTGAGATGAGTGAAGCCCTTTGCTTCTGAGAAGCTGGGCCTTGTTACAGCACATTTCTCCTAAAGGCTTCCCCTGGAGCACAGGGCAACAGCCAGTCTTGTTAGAGAAATAAAATGCTGTTTGTACATAACACAAGCGCTCTGGATGCCATACTGTCAGTAATTTTTGGTGACCATATGCAGCTTGACATGTCTTTAGGTCTAAACCCAGCTACTGAGAGACAGTAAGAATTTCTTTTTATGTCTTATCACAGATGTTACTATTTCCTGAGCCATTCTTGCTGAACAATTCCCTGTGTTAGCCTTCTATGTCACTGTTACTATATTTGTAGTATTGTAGCAGCAAGGAGCCCTAGTCAGAGGCTTGTATCTCTGGGGATACAAGGGGCTTACGTGCCAGGCCCTGTACAAACATCCGCGGTGTTTCTCTGTGTTTATCCAGCTTTAGGCTGACACAGTGCAGCACAGAAACTGGGGGGGAACAAAGTTCTTGTGGTGGGAGCCGGCTGTGGAGCATATGAATGAACACACACTTCTTGTAGCTGCAATGGTAGTTTTTACTCTGGGCAAACAGATTATAAACATCTATATAATGCATATAAATTATATATGCATGTGTATAATATATAGTACCTATTTTTATTAGTCATTCCTATTCAGAGGTAAGTATCTATTTGCAGCTGAGGCAACAGGTGGCTTAGATAGAGGCATAAAATCCCTTAATTTATTGAAAAGCCTTCTTTTCACGGCAGCAGATAAACAGGAATCCTAATGGAGACTACATTCTTCTCAGAAAAAGAAGATATCCTTGTTTTCTCCCCCTCCCCCTTTATAGCAATCCTAGTTTCACACCTAAAATGATTACAGCATTCTGCATTGTTTTTCCCATACATATGCACAGCCAAAGACAAGAATCATAAAGCTCAAAATATCATGTATCAACCTCTGGGAACAGGTGGACTGTGACTCGGGCACAGAGCGCTTGTTAAGGTGGTTTTTGAGTAAAAGTAGCTTAGCACAACAGTTCTATTACCTACCGTATTTAAGCCACCTGTCTGCAAGGGGTTATGCTGCCCTGAGATCCGCAATTTACTAGATGAAACAGCTGACTTACAGGGCCTGTAATCTTTGTGAGTTAAAACACAAAACAGCAAAAACCAGGCCAGCCTCTTTTCTTGTTACCGGCTCTCAGCAGAATTATTTATCTGTTGAGTTTGCAAACTTTGAAGCCCCTTTTAATACACTTCTGCCATTTATCACCTGTTCAGGATTTAAAATGGTGCTTACATCTTCACAGTTACCCAACCAGAAATGTTTTAAACAGCCAAGGTCATCTAAATCATTTGAGAACTGTACAGTAATGTGATTGTCAAAAAGTAACATGCTCCCACAGGCACATTAAACCATCTTTTACTTACATAAATATTCAGTTAAAAAGAAGACCAATCCCTTTAGCAATATAGTAAAGTTTTAATAGATGTGCCTTTTCCTTTTATCTCCATTTTACATACTTTCAATTTTCTTTTTTCTTTTCCCTGTTCCACTGGGACTAGGTTGTATTATGCTAGAGGCCAGGTTGCATTTGACAGCTGTTGTCAAACAAGCCTCTCCCAGGTTCTCCTGTAACCTGTGTGAATGGTGTTTGGTCACTGATGTTAAAAGGACACCGTTGATATCCAGTAAAGACAAATATTGTTAGCCATTGTTGGAATAAGGGAGTAAAACTACTTTCTTTCAAAGGGACTTGGATGTAATTGAGGCAGTGTCCACAAAAGAGGCAACTACTGTAGAGTTGCCAGGATGTCCAGTTTCTAAATTGACAGTGTACCAAAAACTGATCATTGCCTATTCTCTTAGAAAGAAGCAGTAGAGATTAAAGGATGCAAATTTTTCAACAAAAAAGTGTAAGAAAATAGGGAAAGGAAAGGGAAGAGAAAGGAATGGAAGGGGACAGAAAAGGAGAGGAAAGGCTATGACTGAAAAAAATTGAGCACTCTGAAAATGTCTACATCTTATCCAAGATACAGGCGTTTAAATCAGTGTATCTATGCTGCCCTTACTTCTGTCTCAGTGAGTCCTCTGGGATTGCAATTGTGGCTGTGGCTGGAATTTAGCACTATAGTTTTGACCTTTAGCTTTAGTGAAGTGGCTCAGACGATGGCTTCTTGATAAGCAGGTCAAACTAAACACAGCATAGAAGAGATACTGGAAGGACAATAGGAGGCTTCTGCCTGCAGAAGTTGGTCTTTTGCAGCTTGTTCACCTCAGTATGTAGAGAGACGATACATTACAGAAAAATGTTTTGATAGTACAGGAGAGAGGCAGGGTCATTTTATAAGAAAATGTCTGGAGGTGATTATTTTACACAAGAATCAAATGGCCAAAGCCTGTACTGAGATTAGGATCACTGTACTCAATCAGGCCAATGTAGGAATTATGATGGTTCTTCTCAGTGTGGAGCCTGTGCAGAATTTCGACTTTTTAAAGAGTGTTTTTACAGTACTATCTAATGAGTTATAAATGTTTTTTAAAATGATATTTCAGGAAAAAAAGACTTGAAGATACTGTATTGGCTTAAATGGAAACAGGATACAAATAAATCTCAACTGCTTGTAAAGATGCAGACCTCCTCCTAAAAATTTGTTGTGATTGGTAAAGGGGGGGAACATTCGTCACTTGAGTGAAATTCTGCATTAGAAACTAAATGCTGTAATGAAGTTCACTGCTAGTTTGTAAATATTTCCTTTTGTAAATAATCCCGCTGGCAAAATTTGTCTGAAATGACTACTGTATACAAAACCCAAAAACTTAACTGCAAATCCACCTGCAACTGAGAGAAATATTCAAGACAATTATCCTTGAACAAGATTTGTTTCTTAACATTTATTGGATGTACAGGAAACTACAGCAATCTCTCATTATTACTGGTTATTTTCTTGCTGCAAAGTTAACCTGCAGAAATAGGAGCAGAAGTTTCACTTCCCCCAGCTTACTCATGCATTCCTTGTAGCAAACAAACTTTTATTAGGCATTCTTGTGAGCTTATATTACAGTTGCTCATTTCTTTGCACCACCAAAAAAAAGTAAGGAAGAAAGGGCCATGCTTCAATAGAACCCCTTTTTTAGGTGAAAAAAAAGAAAAAAAGGGCACTTGCTGCTTATCAGTAAGAACTGAAAAAAGACATAGGTTACTGTTACAGCTGTAGATGTTAAAGTCAGAAAGTTGTAGCAAGCAAAAATGACAGTTGCTGCATGGGTAAAATGCTACACTGGGCATTTAAAATGAAATGAAATTAATACTTCAGATCATGGTGAAAATACAGAGTGGAACATTTTACTCTCTGGGACAATCCCACTCACAAACATACATACTTTAAATACGTAGTTTTCTCCTGTGAGCAAAGTACCAACAAATATCTTAACTGTATCCATCACATCATGAAATGCCTGCCATTTATGTAGGGTCCAGTTTTGTACCACCACTCCACATGGGTAGCAAAACAGGCTCTGATATACAAAGGTCTCAAGGTCCTTAACTCCACCAATTTCTTGGCTTTCTCATCATACAGTCCCATGCATTTCAATAGGATGCCCTCAAGGAGTAAAATTTGTTGCTCATCTTGGCAGAACCAGAGCCAAAGTGAACAGAGAGAGAGAACTGTGTTAGATCCAAAAATCTGTAAGCATCTGTACTTATCACAAATTTGTTATAAAGCTGATAAAGGTAACTGTTATTGTCAGAGCTGACTGCTTAACCATTATTTCAACCTTTTGCACCTGTTCTAGTGTCTGTCTTGTAATTTATTAAGACATTTCTTTCTCTTTCTTCTGAAGTGTCTGCCTGTGTGCTTACTGCCAGAGCCAGGAACACTTTACTGTACGCATTAGTGATCTGTTCCAAGGTTGGCTGCAGCTGCCCTGTGCAGCTTGATGGAAGGGTACAGCGGGGCTGGAAATGGCACAGCTTCGTGATACTGCCACAGAGCATGGCCAGAAATGTGCACACCACAGTATACAGCACCTATAGGTAAAGGGGCCAACTGCTCACTAAAAAATCCCATCCCCTCCTTTTTGGAAACCCAAGCACAGTCTGATCTAGGCTGATGTTCCTGGGGTTTTGTTGCAGTTCAAGCTATGAGAATACACCTCTGAGAGAAGCAGTAGTTAATGTTCTCCCTGACTCTTTAGTCTCTTTAGAAATATCCAAATATGTTACTTAATAGCTTTTTATATAAAGCTTCAAGCATTGCTTTGTTGACTTCTGCAGATATGAAGGGTAAATTATCGGTATAATTTACTTTTAAATCTGTACTTATACAGGCCAAAAACTTTCTCTCTTTCTCTCTCCCTCTATAATAAAATAGCATTTCTGCATCAACGTCTCTCTTTCATAAATGTGCCACTTTCTTAATGCCTTGCCAAACTACTGCTTTTTCCTTTTATGCATATAAGTGAAGCTGCTGTGTGCAACGATTAACAACTGTGTCTGGAATATATCTACAGCTTTTCTATGTATCGTATTTCTGTCTAGGCCCTGATTCTGCAGACCTTTGTGCTTAACTTCACACAGCATGAATCTGTGACTTTCATTCTCACTTTAAAATGTATAACAAAAATGAAATTATCACTTGAGTAACTCACTGCTTTCTTGAATGTATTTGTTACCAAGCTTCATAGAAATATTTAAACAACATTTAAAGAACAAGCTGTTTAAACAACCTGCTAACTTACTGGACTCTAATTTCCTTACACTCACATGAAGTAAAACTTTAAAAAACTGCACATGCATAAAAATATGTTGTAATTTAATCTTTCTGACACACATTACATGAATGAGAATTTAAATGAGCCATACTTCCAAGACAACTTTCAGATCTGAGTGATATCCAAAGTGAGTGAAATCAATACTTCAGAGGCAGTAATGGGCTCATCACTCATGATGGAATGAGCACTGTTGGCAGGAAACTACACTTAGTATGAATAAAGAAGTCACACCTAGATTTGTCTTCAGCAATTTCTTGCACAACTAAAGAGAGGGAAATAGAAAGATGTGATGGCTGAGATGCTGGTTTTAAGACCAGTCAATATGCAACAGCTACACTTCTGAATAAGATTACCAGTACTCAACAGCACTGAGAGTTCCTCCTGTTTGATCAAATGGCTATAACAAATCTTTATCTTCTAACATTATTTCCATACCTGTAAAGTTCCATTAAAGGTGAAGATGATTCTTTCTCTGTATTATCAAAACTAAATTTGTCCCAGATTCTCAGGCTAATTCAGCTAACAGGGTACTACTGTTTCTTTTCCTTACCTAATAATAATTTAAAAATCATTAGCTCTTCTCACATTCACTGATTATAATAGAGTAGGGTATAGCGAGTGTGAAATTTTGTACTAAATTAAGGAAGAAAATAATGTTTAATATTTTAAATTTTTACTACAGAAGCCTACAAAGCAAGAGATAACTCCAGTCTTCTAATTGATCATGTTTAAACATTTTTGCATTGCTTCAAACTAAGAAGTACATACAGGTCATGGTCTCTCCTGTGTTTGAACTTGCACTTGAATACTTGAGTACTGCTCGTTGCCATGTATATACTTATATATTCATTGCCATCACCTTTCTATGCATCTCAGATGTAACACACAGAAGATGTTTATATAAATATAGAGTGCATAAATAGTTAGGCATACAGTTACATTTGCTCTCTCTATACATATGTTTTTCAGAAATTATTTCTGTATGTATAAAATAAGAGTTTTATAAAGATAGCTATTTATGAAGTAATAAATTGGTATGTATCCCTTGTATTTCTTTTTCCTGATATTACATATCTCTCTTTGTTCAGATTCTTTCCACCATTCTTCCCCTTTCCCTGTCATGTTCTCCCAATTTTCCTTTAGTCTGACATGTCCTTCAAATTTTGGGGGTTTGTTTTTGTTCCTACCTTCTACTGTAGCAGGCCTGTAGAATAGTGTATCTGCCTCTCCTCACCATCTGCAGCTGGGGGTTATGGCTATAATCATCCCAAATAATTCTTCTCCCTTCCTCCAAACCTGTACCACAATGGCCTGACACATCTCCACCCGTCTTTCAAACTTTTATTGGCTTGGTTGGGAAGTCCATGGACCATGACTTCTGTTCCTGGCCTGGATACTTATTTTTCCTGAGCTAATGACCTGCACTAAAAGTCAAATGGTTTATTCGCATTTTATGGTTCTTCATGAAGAAGGAAAGAGTACTTACAGTTTTACTCCAGGCAAGACCTGTGGTATGATGCTCTTTGATATAAGCTTGAAGATCAGACCAGATGTTCAGATATGACTTCACCCAATCAACATGGCGTGTGTCACTGTAAAAACAGAGACAATATTTATATGTCTGAATGTACTTAAAACCAGAAATCACTGCTACTTTTGCTTAAAGCAGGTAAAACCCAATTTCGGCCTTAAAGCCATGAACAAATCAGTTAGCAGGCAGCCAGCCAGCCTGTCCAGTGCTGAAAATACTGAGGCTTGCTACACTGGAAAGCTTCTTTCCTTCCAGAAGACAAACAAGGGCAAAGGATGCCTCTAGCACAGACTGCTTCCTGCTGGAAGGGTGTGCTGTCATTCTGTTCAGGCTCAAAGTCAACTGAAGAAGCACTAAAGGTACATGGAGCTGTGCAGCAGCTACCCAGACTCAGTTTCAGGGTGCTGAATTTTAGAAAATTAAACATCCGTGGGGTCTGTAAGATATTCTAGCTTCCTAGTTCAAATGTAGCCAGGGTAATACTGGATCATGTTATAGTCATCAGACTAAAATGTTTATACATCAAGAATTTTTAAAATACAAGTCACAAGTTGACTCTGGAATAATTATTTGGAAGGCTTAGTCTTCCAATGGGACAGTAAGTGAAAACAAGAAATATGTAGCGAGAGAGAAACTGCTTGTAAGACGGAGTCCTTAGTTATGAAGAGCTATTACTGAATAGTGACGGCTATGGACTGGATGCTTACAAGGATTTGGGTGTCCACCTCCTAGTTATTTCCTTTGGAGTTTGATGCTTAATATTGCTGAGGATCTGGTTTAATCCAAAGCCTACTGAAGTCAAGAGAGAACCTTCCACTACTTTGGAAGACATTGTGATCTGATTCAGTGAAAAACAGGAAAAGAATTCCTTATTAGGGGAAGAACTAAATACCTAAATAATGTACCCCGTTTATACCATTATGTGAGACATTTTCTTCTCCAGAATAAGTACTAAAGCTATATTGTAAAAATCTTCAGTTACCCCAGTAGGTACTACCTTCAGTAGGTAAACTAAGACTTCATGAATAATACATAATATATATAATATGAAATATTACATATAGTATATATTTATACACATACAATAAATAGAAATGAAAGGGGTTAATATATATAAAGTTTTCCTCACTAAAGAGGAAAAACTCAATAGCAAATACTATTCTTCACTGGGTTATAAAAATCAAGAGCCAAAATCTGGCCTCCAAAAGTACCAAATCAACAGGATTTATACAGAACCTTTTTAAGAGGGCATAGGAAGGACCTGTATTTTTCCTCTTTCTCTGTCAGCTCACAGACCATATTCGTGGAACTTTTCTGTGAATTCTGTGTGCTCTTTAACAACAATGCAGTGGTACAGAAAAAAAGTCTAATTGGGAGCTACAGAATTAGATGCTCAGTTGCATACACCTACCACCTAAATACACATTTTCAAGTGAAGAGCAAGAACAGCAACAGTATGAGTGCACAAATCAGACAAGGACGCGTAGCAGCTAGCTAGCCACACGCTGGTATGTAAATATGCATTTGCATATAAATTTATGATGCTGGAATGCCAGAAAATTAAATATAATTGTATAATTTGCAGGGAGTGAAAACCAGCACTCCTAGTGCTACTGCCATTCTCACTGCAATACGCTGCAGGTCAGAGATGAGGAGGGGAAAATGTACTACTGCAAGCAGATTTTATCAAATGCTTTTTAGTTTACAAAATGCTTTCTGTGATGGTATTGTCAACCCTATTGCTATGATTAATGCTCTGTTCTCTGGCTAGTAGATACTGGGACTTGGCAACATACCTGTGCTTGTAGTCCTTTAATACCCTGTTAGTATAAAAGGTAGCAGCATCATTCATCTCCTTGACATAAGGGCCTGGTTTAGGAGACTAGGACCATCAACCCATGGTAGCAGGAAACAAGAGAAGGAGAAAGGAAGTAAAACATTAGTCAGACACCTTCCCTCATGTAGTCGGTATATTACAAAACACCTTCTTGGGTGTAGTAGACTGAAGAACTATGCAGATGAGACTGCAGAGTTCTGCAAGATTTGGAACTATTCTGGGCCACACCATCCAGAAGCACATTTAGAGCCCTCCCAACCATCCTGTGTGTCACTCACCACTGCTATCCACCCAAGGGCAGGTATGCTTTCACTGACGGCTGAGAGGTGGTTGAACATTTTACTTCCTCTGTTCCTTTCTCTGAAGTTCTGGATTTCCTGAATCTTCTCTGATATTGGCTTGAGAAGCATTGCCACCTCATTCTGGGGAAA
>VYZV01007564.1:769-11088 GCA_013401275.1 Pandion haliaetus | reverse complement strand
TTTGTCAGTTCTTAAATACTGAAGTAGTAGAAAGAAGACAGTAAAATAGGTTATCCTTTAAAGGATATAAAGCCTGTTAACTATCAGCTCTATAGTAACATAATTTGCTGAATTAAAAAGTAAACTAGAGCAACCCTAATACCCAGAGTAGTAGGTGTGGGAATGTTGTTGAAATAATACTTGAGAGCAGAACTTTCCTCTATGAAGAGAAAAAGCTAGCTAACTCACTAAAGTTTCAATTTGGAACAAGAATGTAAAGCGTATTAATTGTACAAAATTCAAGTGTTTGCAGCTTCAAAATGTAGCTATGTTCTGCCTTTTCTGCCTCAAATTTTACATAAATCAGATTCTTTTTTTAAGAAGTGAATGTATTGTGCTATGGATTACCAGGTACAACCATTGCTTTGAAAAAAATCATGTTTATCACACCAGACTGAAAAATGGCGGACAAATATGATGAGGGGATAGTTTTCATTTTATTGTATTTTAGAATAGGGTTTTTTTTACTGGCTCTGAAGTGGAGAGTGCAGTTGGGACATTTTAAAGACAGATGATATCCTTTCTATACTTGTAACTCGGTTCTCATATTTGCAAAAAGTCCCACGTGAGGATATGCTCTGTGTACTTTAAGTCAGTACTTTTGCATAGAAAGTTGAAGTGACAGCTCTTTTTTTCGTGGTTTAAACTGGTTTTCATAACCAAAACTTAGTATGTTACATTTCCCCAGATACATACGGATGTGTAAATACAGGCACTAGGATCTTTAATAGAAGTTTGGTTTTTTGCTTAACTGAGGGGGTTCCTCAAAAGATACACTGAGATCAAATAGTAGCACAGAAAAGCATCAACAGCCTTGTGGAGCCTATAGTAGTCATCAGGAAGGGGGAGAATGATAGTACAAAAGGGGAGAAGACTGGCTTTTGGACACAGGGGCAAATATTGACTGCAGTGTGTGCTGGAACAGAGGTGGGGTTAGGAGGGAGATTGACAATGGGCTACAGTTTACTTTCTCTATTACCCCAGGTGTGGTGCTACAGCACACTTAGTGCTTGACTAGTAAATTCAGAATTAGTTTAAAAAAACCCAGCTAAACCTTTGCTTTAAATGTATTTATTTATGATGGTAAAATAAATAATTCTTAACAGTGAAACACAGCAGTACTTCTTCATGTTTAACTTCCTCATGGAGCTCCATAACACTAAAAGCACTTTCATAAATGATGTATATAATACGGCATACAAGTTAAACAATTAACAGTAAGGAACTTCAAGAAATAGACGTCACTACTGGAACTTGTCATGAGTGGTAGGTGATGACATGAAGATTAATAAAGTTCAAGTTTAAATTTGGCAATTTTTGCCACTTACATGAACTTTTCTTTTCTTTCTAAAGTATAACCTAATTCTGAAGCTTTTGCAGTGTGTTGTATATTTCCAGAGCAAGTGACAGAGTTTATTGTATTAAATAGTTGAAATAAGTAGTTGCTGAGGAAAAAGTTAGACAAAATTAAAAAGCAATTTACTTGGACAGAGGTCTTTGAAATGCTTTATGTATTAGCTATCAGATGTGGTTTTGCTTTATTTTTCTGGAGAATGATGGTGTTCTTTGGATTGCCAAGCTTTACTACTAAATGTACTGCCAAAGCTTGGGAGAAATAAGTCAAGGACTCTTAAAATTACATAGTGTTGAGTGAAAAGCCAAAGAGAGGGTTTTTGTGTACCAGAAATCCTTATCCTTTCAAATATAAAAATATATATCTGATGCTGTAAAATGACCCATATTTAATTTCCTTTCAGATTATATTTAAAATGCCATAGATGTAAAAGGAGGAATAACAAAATGGCAGACATTTCTCACAGTGTACTGGCATGCTCCATTTAGAATACTTAATTGTTTCATTATTTCGGGGAGATGTGATTTCACAGTACCATTTTCAGGGAAGAGATAATTTCTAATATTGGCAAATTCATCCTGGCTATAAATGAAGTAGTATGTTTTGCTTCTTGTCTTCCACAAGATGAGGAACTGATTTAACAGCTTTTTGGTTTTACACCATCTGGAGGTTCATATTTGACTTATGAAATGATGTCATATATGCTTAGCACCAAACAGATACCATATAGTAAAAGGTCGCATGCAGTTCAGGCTGAGGTAGTTTTATTTTGCATTATGAGAAATGTAAAAGTCTTGGTTCATGATTACTGGAGGCAGAAAGAAGAATTTAGGGGAGGAGAAAATGACTGACATAACTGATGTTCTTATAAACCTCCACATTGCATTCCTGTGAATAGAAAATAAATCTGTACACCTAAGACCACACACAGTATGAGTTGCTTATTCACTCTCCCAGACTGGCACTGGCTCAGAGTTCTGCCTCTCTGAAAACTCATGAGGAGCACTGATTTCAGAATGGCTCCTTGCTGTGTATGTTAGTTTGAGGGATGATATACCTATCCTATCAAAATACCTGGGCTTCATTGTGTAGGTGGATTTTTGAATTAAACTGTTCTGCTGTATCAGTCTCAAGATATCTGACCACTGGTTGAGGAGATGTGAGAAAATAGAGATATATTTGGCAGAATTTGTTTTTTCGTTTTTTCTTCCCAACATTGGTGTCAGGACACAGTCTAATTTGAGCTCCACAAAAAATAGCTTCTGGGGAGGAAGACTGAGATAATTGCGTTTCCTGTACTAGCAAGGAGAAAAGGATGACACAGATTGAAAACCATGCTGTGTTCTCCTTTTCTGATATTAAGGGGTTTAGTTTGAGCTCTCACATGGACTTGTCTTTAATTATTATATATAATGGTTTAAATATTTCTGCACAAAGAGGAAAAAAAGAGGGAGCATCAAATAAGGTATTGTCTTATAAAAGAATAGGAAAATGTATGGTTTGCAAAAGATTAGTTTGAATCTCTGTGATCCAGATTGAAACATGGGAAACGCTGTCAGTAAGCCGTGTCACTAGCTTCTTCTCATCATATCTGAGAAAGATTTCTGTTTCCAGGAAGGTGAAATTCCTTTAAGAAGGAATTTTCTTGTAATTCTGTGGAACTCAAATTCTAGCTAGAACAGTAGAGTGTTTGCTGACCTATGGTTCATTGGGAAAGGGCTGGGAAAAAAGACAGTTTAACCTCCTAAGTATGACATTGGATTTGTTGTGGCTTGGAGGTTACATCATGGGTTGTTATGGAAGTGTCAGGGTCCCTGACAGAGAACGATGTGTGGTGTAAGCCTGTCTTTTATCTCTCTGTGTTAGCAACGAGGGTGGCCTCTTTGGCTCTGGAGCAGCCAGAACCACTCAGCTGCCAGAGAGGGAGGAGTGGGGCTCGGAGACACTGGGACTGGACCGGAGGATCTGCCGCCTAAGGCTACAGTTGGACATGCCGTACTCTTTTTCCTTCCCAACGCTCGCGCTGTCCTTGTGTGAAACGGGGTTGCTGGGATTGAGATTCTGTGGCTGTTTCAAATCTTTTAGAACATTTTTCTCAGTGCAATTGAAGCTCCCATGTTTTAATGCCTAAAATCCCCATTCCCGAGTTGAATCTAGTGAGCTGTGATGACAGGGTGTGTGGTGGGAAGAAATTTGTGAAGAAGTGTGAGAACTGTCTGCTTGGCCCTTAGGGTGGGGACTGGATGGGTAGAGAAGAAAAGACTATTGACTTGGAAACCGCCTGGTTCAGCCAAGCAGAACAGAACTCTATCAGCACATGTGCAAGCTACTGTGTTATCCCAGTCACTAGGGAACGGTATCAGTGCTTTGTTTATCAGTGGGTCTAATCACCTTCAACTCCCTTTGACTTCAAACATTAAGCTTCTACTTAGTGGCAGATGGAAAATGAGAGTTGCAGTGACGGACTGAAGAGAACCCCTTTTGGAGCTCACGCTGCAATGTTATGATGAGCTTCTCAGCTGCAGCTTAAAGGCCCAACAGAGATTTTTGTGATTTGACTTAAGGGATTGCTTTCAGCCATGAAGCAAACAAGTGATTATGTATAAAGAAGATGTGGTAATGAGTTTCAGATGAGGTCTTTTATGTTTATTAAAAGAGGTCTGAAAGTTTGCTACTACTATTTCATGTTTTCTAACTTAGTCATCTTTGAATTTCCTACTGCACACTGCGTACAAACGTCAAGATCCCATTACTGTAATATTGTAGAAAAAGTCTTAAAAATAAAATAAATCCAGTAGAATATAAATCTTTTTTTCCAGTGTGTAGAAAAGCAATGAGCCATTTTAAAAGCAGGAAGAACATGCATTTCAAGATCCAATAGGTCATCTAAATTGGACCCAAACCAAGTTTTAAAATGGCATTGTGAAGACTTTTGCTTTGAATAAATTTAGCATTACAAAACTCAGAATATAAATAAAAATAAATTAGATTTGCTGATTGTTTTGTGCTTTACTGATATTCTGATTAACTAGGAAAAAAAGTGCTTAATAGATATGACCCTTTCTGACTATTCCAACTGCAGGACTTAAAAATGCAAACCTAACATTTATGCCCCTTCAGTTACTTCTATCTAGCTTTTTATTATGAATAAACTTTGTGAATTTCTAGGTAATGTAAACTTTAAATCCTTCTTCTTTATTTTCTGACATTTGTATTTTTGAAATTTGGATTAGTGAGTCTAAAATTTTTCACTTGCCTGACTTCCTGCAGCACTCTTGAAGATGGAGAATTATTCTAGATTGCCACATCATGTATTTTCAATCCAAACCTTGTCTTCTCAATGGTGCACCTTGCAGCCAAAACAAGCCTGTGTGGGTCCACTTAATGTGAACACCTCATGGTTTCAGAGCTGCAGAAGAAAACAGTATCAGAAAAATGGCCTCTATTCAAGGAAATCTGTCGTTGTAATAATAAATAATTGCACTTTCTTTATCTTAGTTCTCTCCTTTGCATGAAATTATAATGTCATTCTAATGGCTTGCAAACCTTGCTGCCACCTCTGTGTGCTTTCTGTGCTACTTAGCATCTTCCTCTCTCTGGGTGGAGTGGAAGGGCAAATGTGGAAATAGGTCTATAGCAGTATGTTTAGTATCTCCTCTCCTGGACTAAGTTTTGATGTGTTAACAAGCCTTCTGGAAAATGGAAATATTTTACTAAGAACGAATTCCTTGATTTCTATACCCCAGGCTTGAATTTGGGAGTTTGAGACTGCACAAGGAATGCAGAAATGAATCCATAATGCTTAACGCTAACAGTGGGTTGGTTTTGTTGATCTCTTATGATGTTTAAAGGTGCTGACAAAATTTCAGGGGTATACTACATTTCCTTGTATTATTTATTTACAAATTAGTCTTAATAATATGAGGCTCACATTAAAAAAAAAAAAAAGTGTCTCTTTTGGTCTTTAAAAACTTGATATATGATGAAATCTGGTTTCTACCCCAAAATATACCCACCCAGTATTCTATGCTGCGTTGCCTGTGAGCTTCTCAGAGCGATTCATTTGTAACTCCATTTCTGAACTAGAACGTGGAAACACAGACTCATAGAATAGTTTGTTTGGGTTGGAAGAGACATTCAGAGATCATCTAGTTCCAACCTGCTGCCAGGAGAAGGGACACCTTCCACTAGACCAGGTTGTTCAAAGCCCCATCCAACCTGGCCTTGAACACTTCCAGGGATGGGGCATCCACAGCCTCTCTGGGCAACCTCTTCCAGTGCCTCACCACCCTCACAGTGATGAACTTCTTCCTTACAGCTAATCTAAATCTATCTTCTTTCAGTTTAAAGCCATTACCCCTTGTCCTATCACTACATGCCCTTGTAAAAAGTCGCTCTCCAGCTTTCTTGTAGATCCCTTTAGGGACTGGAAGGCCTCTATAAGGTCTCCCCGGAGCCTTCTCTTCTCCAGGCTGAACAACCCCAACTCTCTCAGCCTGTCTTCATAGGAGAGGTGCTCCAGCCCTCTGATCATCTTTGTGGCCCTCCTCTGGACTCCCTTCAACAGGTCCATGTCCTTCTTATGTTGGGGGCCCCAGAGCTGGATGCAGTACTCCAGGTGGGGTCTCACGAGATTGGAGTAGAAACAGGTATGATTTACTGGAAGTGCTCATTGAAGGCACCAATGCACGTAAGGTGCAACTCTTGCAGTACTGATGGTTAAAACCAAACATATTCTGTTGCTTTAATGAATTGAGATGTCTACTATTTTATGACAAAAAATACCTTTTATTACAAAGGTATTAGCAGTACAATGTATGCGGTGGATAATTCTTTCTTCGGCATTAGTGAATTAAGTTCTGCCCCCCACCCCCCAATATATTTTAGGTTAGACAAGGAAATTGATAACATTTTAAACTAGAGAGACATTCTAATTCAGTTTTAATTTCTGGTTTTTTTTTCCCCTTTACAATTCTTCTTTACTTGTCTATTCAACTCTTCCCTCCCTTCCATACACTTTTTTTAACCGTTCTTGTAGCAATAATGTTACTTCCTTTTTCCGTTTCAGTGAAATAGATGATTTTTCATTTTGCTAATTATCAAGTTGACCAAAGATTACCTGCGTCATATTTTGAACCCCTACATTCTACAGTCAATGTTTTTATGTTCTTGAATTATTACAGTATTGATTCCTAATTGCCTTGCTCTTCTCTCCTACATAAAAAGCTGCACCACTAAATTTTGCAAAACTTCATTTTCCAGCTCTGCTTTTCACTTACAATTTCATCTTATGGTTTCACCTTCAGTTCACCATCACGTCATTGTAAGACCACTTATGTATATGCTTTATTCCATTCCTTTATTGTATTTTAAGGAAGCTGTGACAAGATCTCTTACTTTGAATACCTTTTTGACAGTTCTTCAGAGCCAATCATCTGAATAGTATATTGGAAGTTTTCAAAGATTGTATCAGTGAGCATCTTGACAGTGACTGCTTCGTCTCCTCTTCACACTGTGAAGAGTGGCACCTTTTCCGTTTGGAATCATACCTTACCTTGTGGTAACTACTCTAGGTAGTGCTTATGTAGAAAGGTATCATTAAAAAAGGTGCTAGGCATTTGAATCTGTGACGTAAGATTGTTAAATCTACTTGAAAAAAAGTTGCTTTCCTGTCTAGCTCTTTGTTTCTTCCCCTATTTTGACATTTTTTGTGTGTTTCTACCTGGATCTATGTGTATATGCCTGCTGCTGTGGCCGTTCACATTGTGCATACTTTCCTGTTTCTTGATTATACTCCCCAAAGAGCCAGTTCCCCCCTCCTCCATTTCCTTGAACAGGTACCCTGACATTTATATTCTCCTTTTTCTTGCCACTTTGTTCCTTGCTTTACCAAATGTTTTTCTTGTTTTTGATGATAATATTTATTCTGCTGTCCTTGAAGGTGGCTGTTACTTCCCCCCTCCCCGTAATGGAGGAGAGTCAGATATTTTTCCTCCTTATTTCCAAATGCTTTTGAGTACCAAAGATTTTAATTGCAATTAGCAATAGAGTTGCTTATAGAAACAACTGTATACAAATAGTAACCAGTATCAAGTGATCTACAGATTTTTTCCAGACCACCAGCAAGTATTAGCCTCACCATAATTTGAGAACTGTTTCAATTGCATTATGAGAGCAATAAAATTGCATGCTTGAGCATTTATACAGCAAGAAATGAGAAAATTAAGGCTACATACACCTTCTGGGCTGATAGAATGCTTTTGGTTTTTTTTTTCTTTATTTTATTTTTTAGGGTTTTTAGAGGAAAAAAGTGTTATATGATGCAGAGAAATTTGGTGAGGTTCTGTATTAAGACATTTATACTTAGGAAAACCCTTGGAATATCCCTTATTTTGGTTGACAGGGTTTTGTGCTTACTGCAGAAAAGTACAGTAAGGCCCATTTGTTAAGAGACTTACGCGATATACACTGGAGAAAAGGGAAGAACCATATCATTTCCCTATTTGCCATGTCTTTGTTAAATAATTCTGTTTCTAGAGTACTGATCTGTGCCCAAATCTGTGTAGTGACTGTAGTATCTGATTGCCCACTTCATGGCTTTAAGGGACAAATTAAATACAGGATACAGAATACTATTTTCAATGAGTTACATATTTCATAAGTCAAGATGGGTTGGTTGTTTTTTTTTTTTGAGTCCTTTATGCATATGTCAAGTTAGGACAGTTTTAATGCTATTGCATGTTTTGACTGTTCTACTTTTTCTATTCATGCTTTGGTGTTAAAAGGGCTTTTATTTTTTATTACATTTTAACAAGTAAAAGAATCTTAGTCTAAGATAAAGTGGGAAAATCTATGTCAAAAAGAAATAAAACATTTCTTAAGTGAACAAAAAAAAGGGAATTGGAAAAAATAAATAAAATATGCTGATGATATTTACTAATATGTAAATATGGTTGATTTACTTACTGTAGGTTGATGCCTTGCGGTTACGACTGGAAGAAAAAGAAACCTTTCTGAATAAAAAAACAAAACAACTTCAAGACCTCACAGAAGAGAAGGGAACCCTGGCTGGAGAGATTCGAGATATGAAAGACATGTTGGAAGTAAAAGAAAGAAAAATTAATGTCCTTCAGAAAAAGGTAAGATCACTGATTAAAGGATAAGTTGTAATACTTTTGAGGAACATTTAAAGGAAATATATTTATTTCTTATAGCGTGTTACTTTTAATATATTTTAAAAATGCAAGGAGTAAGTCTGTAATAGTCAAGTTCTCTAATATTAAATGTGTTACTGTTTTCCATGGGGTCATTTCTATAGTATTATATCTTTATTATATTATATCACAAAAATATTAGGTGCTGCAGTTTCTGCAAAATTATTGGAGTTAAATGAAAGTCCTAAAAATTCTGACAAAACTTCTTATTCCTCAGCACGAGGGATTCCAATTATCCTTACTAACACTGATTACTACTCTTTCCAAATAATGTAAATAAAACATGTGGGACAGCTAAAAGAGTAGGATACTGCTTTTTTTTCTTTAAAGACTTTTTGGGGGCGGGGAGGAGGGGAAGGAGGAAGGAACCCAAATTAAGTCAATTATTTGCTTTTCCTGTGAACTAAAGACATTAAGAAGAGAGGCGCTCTCTGAACAGCCTTATTAGTCTTATTTTTAATTTTCCACAAATGTAGCTAACTGCATTTACTTTCTTTGGGAAGTTGGATTTAATCATTATAGTTTCCACTTGGGGGAGCGGGGAGGGAATTTCCTGGAAAGGCAGCTCTTCAAGGGTTCTGCATACAGTAGTAGAGTGTTTATTTACCATAGCTTTTTTCTTACACTCGCAAAATATTGATGCTAGCAGGTATGTAGTGTGTATCACTATATATAGATGCACTTTTGAGCATACAGATGAATGGAGAAAAAGTTCTTGGCTTCAGATACAGTTTACTATTGCTTCTCCCCTCCTTCTACAGCCACTCAAAGAATGTCTACTCCTTACTCTCTATTATTATGTAGGTAGTTCATGTTACTGTGGTTTTCCTCCAGGATTCATATAGGGGTCACATGGTCTAGCTGTGCTTCTGTCTGCAATTGGTTAAATACAGTGTTTAAAAAGCCAAGTCCTTATTTTTGAGAACATTAGAAGAGTGCTTTTTCAGGCCCAGGAAATAAGGCCTATCAAAACTGGAATATAGGTACTCATCCACTTTAGTCTTATTTCTGAATCTTTGCCTTGTTAGCAATGCTCACAGTGATGTAAAGATAGCAAACTTCAAGCCTTTTGTCCTGTGCTGAATGCTAATTAGTTTTGGACATCACTTGGGAATTTTGAAGAAAAGAATGCATCTTTTTCTTATGGTTTCTGTTATTAAAAACCCCCAAACAAACCAACAATTTATAGTTGGTCTTGTAATTAGATCTTGAGGAAATGGGTCAGTAGGAGGACTCTGGATTCAGCGATCAAAGTTTTGTGATGAATACAACATATCACAGAGCTGTCAGCACTATCTGTCATGGCTATGTGCTCAGATATATGCAATATTGTGTGTTTTTCTGGTTCTAATACATCATGGCTATTTTATTAGGGCTTGCAGGTGCTCTTGCCTTTTTTGCACCTGCTCCTCAATGAAAACAATCACTCTCAAACTGCACTATCTCCCTGCACTAAATCATAGAGTAAACACGTTATAGCCTTGTAAGCTCTAGTATAAAATGTGAAAAATTCTGTGAACTACTAGGTGCAAAATCAGAGTTAGTACTAAACTGATTCTTTAAAATTGGAAGTAGCATCTGAATTTTTTTTGAGGCTTTTATTCTGGTAAATATGCTTCATCAGGGGATTTCTGAAGTTCAGTTTGTCTGCTATGGGCTAAATAGTGGGCTTACTTAGAGAAGAATGAACTATGATGATTACTTGAACTATT
>VYZV01007562.1:1655-29894 GCA_013401275.1 Pandion haliaetus | reverse complement strand
AGGTGCACGGATTTTAGGGACGTTTCTCCTTCACAAAGTAGAAAAAACAGTGAAACAAGCAGACTTACAGAGCTCCACGTGCTACCAAAGCTTCAACATTTTGAGGATCAATTTCCAAAGCCTTGTTGTACTCATTCATGGCTTCCACATGGCGCCCAACCTTAAAATAATCAACTCCAGCCTTCACACTGAAGAAAAGTATTTAGAAAATATTATACATGGTTAGCCTGTGCAGATCTATACTGTTATTTACTCATAAATTATGGTTCCAAACAAGCGATAGGTGATAAAACTTGACTTTGTTACCATGTACTCGACACTGGCATTTCAAATTAATGCAATACTGACATAATTCCCCAACAATATATTGTCTTCAATCCAAAATCATAAGGCAGTGGAGAACATTTCTGTTGACAGTGCTACTACATTATACTATTTTCATTTACAGAATGACTATTTAAGCACTTTTCTGAACAAAACTCTGTGTCACCTACCACCATTAAACTTGAACAGGCTTAATTATATCCAAAGCTAAAAATCACCATTAGACCAACGACACAAGGTGAGATGGGTAGATGGTACATGCTGAAACCAGTTCATCTCAAACTGGAGTATTTTGAGGTTTTGTATTTTGTATTACCTGAACCTTTCTTCTACACTTGCCAAGAGATTAACTTCTTGAAAGATACCTGACATGAGTTGAATTTCAGAACTTTTAATTACAGACTTTTTAAAAAAATAAAATTTATATTTAACATTATAAACAACTTTTCCTGCAGTTAAAAGTTGCAAAACACTACTGTTTTAAGAAAAACACTGCTTTATTAGCGCAGAAACCAGAAATTGAGGCTTCACTTAGAATTTTTTGTTGTTGTTGTTGGTAGATTCAAAATGAGTTTTTCCACAAAAAATTTACATTTTTAGGAGAAAAGTCTCTCTTACTTCTGCCTCTTCCACCCTGTGGCACACCCAAACACACTGCATAGTGTAAAAGCAATAGCACCTATCCAAAGCTGCTGTTCCAAGTGCAGCCAGGGAAATACATTTTTCTCAAAACCAGCAAGTGCACTTGTTAAATCTACAGTTTGAGGCTTAAATGGCAGGACAAGCAGTATTAGGTCATTCAACACCCAATTATAAAATGGAAAATTGTGTACTTGGTATTGTCGCGAGTCTCGCTCTCATCTCATTGATGTGCCAGCATATTATAAATATTTTAAAGAAGTTCTCCCTTAAACCTGATGCATATTTTGGAACTGAATCTCGAGACTTTATCTATCACATACCCACTTGGCAGTCTGGGTTACTTTCAAGATCTTCCTGGTTACATCAGTACACATACAGTGGAAAAACCGGTTCAATGTGTATTTTCTTTTAAGAAACATGACCTGTAACCTAACCTAACACTAAGCTCTGACAACAAGAAGTATTGCATACCATTTCAAGGCCCAAGATGCAGACTGCTTTTTCCTCAATGCAGGAGCAAAGTCTTCTTCGCTGAAATTTTTACTTTAAGGAAAAAAACAAAACCATCAAGTTGGCCTTCTTAGTCTACAAAATTAAACTTACAATACATAATGCAGTTGAAATAAGCTGAAATATTTATACAATGCCTTACTGCTCTCCCCGAGTCAGGAACATTCTTTCATATTGCTGAAACCAGTTTTTCCCAACCCATTCTAAAAGTACCAAATGGAACTTGTACAGTGGCAGTATATTTAACAAAAATATATCATATTCACATCTGCTTTGGGGCCCAATACACATAGGGCTCACAACATCAATCACTGCATATGTTTGAGCCTGTTTTACTAAAGAGGTCTCATCTATTACTAAAATAAAGATTGTGAATACACATCCAACAAAAAACATTAAAACTTAAACATCCTGCATTTCAATCCAAAGATGTTGACAAGATCTAAGTAAATAAATTCCTGTAGTATTTGGTACCATTTTGTGTGATAAGGTGTCTTGCTTATTCAGAGCAAGAGAATTTCCAATGTAAATTTCTTACTCTAGAGAAGTTTGCTTTTAAATATTTAAGGACATGTAAGCTGCAGTCATGCAAATCAAAACGAAAAAGGTTTAAGTATAAATGGTCTGGAACTTCCACTCACAAGTCTATTTCAATGGATTAGAATAATCTCCACAAAGCTATAGGATAGGAACAATGTAAAAATCACTTACATTTGAAGACTTCGCATCAAAGACGGTGGATTTGATTCACTTAGCCCTAGTTTTTCTGCTAAATATTCAACTAATGATGGATTAGCGAATCCTGGGGAACGATGCAAAACCTCTTCGAATGTCTCTGCTGTATTAGCAACTTCCATGCTTCGCCTTAAAAAAAAAGCACCAACGTACACAAATACAACCTCACAGACACTATACTCAATTTTATGATGCTTACATTTAGAATAAAAATGCCTATATTGATATTTATTACTGCTCACAAGCTGCTCTCTTTTACAGGCATATATTTTCCAACTATTTAGCAACCCTTATATCCTTCAGCGTAGGCAAGCTTTTGAAACCTATTTTGGCACCCACAGAAATACATCCAGAATGTAACAGAATAACAGAATGGTTTGGGTTGGAAGGGACCTTCAAAGATCATCTAGTCCAACACCCCTGACACAGGCAGGGACATCTTTCACTCCATCAGGTTGCTCAAAGTTCCCCCCAGCATAAAAAAACATTACAAAAATTACAGACAGCTACGTCCTGTTTTCTAAGGGTAGTTTTAAAGCTTTGAGAACTTTTTTTTTTATATTCTGGTCTCCCAAAGGTTTTGTTTCTTGGCTTTTTGTTGTTGTTTGGGGTTTTTTTTTTTCTGTTAACACAGTCCCAGAGTGACAGATACATCACTCTGCTTTTTCCTTTCCTTACATTTTGGGAAAGATGCTGAAAGACCAACCACATCTGACATATCCAGAAACAAGTATGTTAGAGACACGAACAACAAAAAGTGTGTAATCATCCAGAAACAAGTATGTTAGAGACACGAACAACAAAAAGTGTGTAATCATCCAACTAAATCAGAAACACCATTGACAAGTTTAAAGAGCAGCCTGTTAAAGATGCTCTTACAGACACACTGAACACACCTAACAAATACAGCTGAATAGCATATTCTTACCTATAATGTAATGGGAAGTCATCAGAAGTAATTACGCCTAGTTTTGTACTGGAAAGATTGGGTGGAAGAGCTGAGCTGTAAAGTGACACTGTGAGCTTCTCATGGTAACGATCAATGTCCTTGATTGCAGCTACAGAAACAATAAAAGTTAAGATAAAATTACAGAAACGTCTCAAAATTGAAACGGATTCCTGACAGCTTTTGCAGCTACTTGCCTCGAATAAGGTCTCCAGTTTGATAGTAAGACAAAGGATCTCCATGATTGCTCTGAGAAGGCACATCTCTCAAAGGACAAAGAGCCTGCAACAGAAGTAGGAATATCATAAACAAAGCAAAATTTTTTTCCTCCCCAAGACTAAGCCAGAAGAAAACTAAACTAATCTTAATGCGCATCGGTGCATGACAGTTAGAAGCATGGCTTGGTTCAAATAAAAGTTTATGCATCCATAAATGATGAACTTTTCAATTCAAAAGTAATACATATTGAGTATGGGTCATAAAAAGAAGCATTTCCTGACCCAACAAAGCATCATAAGCTGTCCAGAAACTCAGATACCACCCACCATCCCAAAGTTCAGTTTCACCTTTACACATACCACTCCATTAAGAGATGCAAAAGGCAACTAATACAGTAAAAAGTTACTGTTTTCTATCAAGAATAAAATATCAAAGCTGTATCTTACAGTTATATCTAGATCTGAAATCTCCCGTATGACACCACTTCCCAGACAAATCAACACCATGAAAAAGCCAAATTCACGAATAGAAGTAATCCTCCCGATCACGATATCACCACGTTCGATGTCTCGAAAAAATAATTCTCTCCTGTCTTCCTTGGGAACATCCAAGAACCGCTCCAGGGGAGGCATAACAGCATAATACTCTGCAACACACAAGACATTCACAGTGATGAAACCACCAAGCAACAGTGTCGTGGTTTAACCCCAGCCAGCAGCTAAGCACCACGCAGCCGCTCACTCACTTCCTCCCCACCCAGTAGGATGGGGGAGAAAATCAGGAAGAGAAGTAAAACACGTGGGTTGAGATAAGAATGGTTTAATAGAACAGAAAAGAAGAAACTAATAATGATAATGATAACAATAATGAAATTACAAGAATAATAATAAAAAGATTGGCATATGCAAGTGATGCACAATGCAATTGCTCACCACCCACCAATCGATGCCCAGTTATTCCCCAAGTGGCGATCCCCCCTGCCCCCACTCCCCCCAGTTTATATACGAGATGTGATGTCACACGGTATGGAATACCCTGTTGGCCACTTTGGGTCAGCTGCCCTGGTTGTGTTCCCTCCCAACTCCTTGTGCCCCTCCAGCCTTCTTGCTGGCTGGGCATCAGAAGCTGAAAAATCCTTGACTTTAGACTAAACATTACTTAGCAACAACAGAAAACATCAGTGTATTATCAACATTCTTCTTATACTGAACCCAAAACATAGCACTGTATCGGCTACTAGGAAGACAATTAACTCTATGCCAAGACAGACACCCTGAAAACACAAAATACTTCATGATAGAGAAGCATGTTAAAGCCTGTTGTATTTGTACTACGAGAAAGCTCGTGCACAACCTCTAAAAAGCAACAGCAAAAAATTTTCACCTTGTTTCTCAAAATACTGCTAATTTAGGTAGTGTGTCCTTAAGCTACCCAGCGGGCGTTACAGCGACACCTTCACAGCGAAGCCCGGCTCGCCTCGAGCAGGCTTACCTTCATTTTCTTCAATCGTGTCGCAGAGAGGTCCGTTGGGCTTCCAGGAGTGAGCAAACAGGAGATCAGCTTTTTTGGCAATGAAGCGCTTTATCTCGGTGTCAAGGCTCGCCCTCTCTTTCCTAGGGGAAGGAGAACGCGGTCAGAAACACCCCGCGGCCCCCTCACGGCTCGCTCCCCTCCACCGCACCGCCTCGGCGTCCCTCACCAGGCGGCCGGCGGGTGCGGGGCCCCGCGGGGCGGCTCGAAGGGAGTCCCCGGCGGCGGCAGCAGCCCGCGGAAGTCGGGGTTGTCGTGCTGCTCGGCGCGGAGCAGCGAGAGCAGCTCGGGGCCGTGGTAGCTCAGCGCCTGACGCAGCAGCTCCCGGTCCATCCCGCCGCCGCCGCCTCGCCCGGAACAGGAACCGGGCCGGCCTGACGCGACAATATGGAGCAACGCGCATGCGTTGCGCGAAGGGGGCAGGGCCAAGAGCGGGGGGTGGGTATGACCAGGCGGCGGCAGCGCCCCCTGTGGAGCAGGAGGACCGTGGGGGCGTCGCTCTGAGGGACCTCTACTGCGGGCCCCCCGCTCTGTTCGCGGGGCCCGTCTCCAGGGCTCCCGCTGCCTGTATTTAAAAAGTACTGGGGGAATCGTAAAAAGTAAAAAGTATAGGGATGGCCGGCGGCTATCTAAATTCTCGCCAGCGCCGAGGGAGCGGCGCCCGGTAGCGGCCCCTCACGGCCGTTCCCGCGGCGGCCATGTCGGGAGAGGGCGCTGGGCCGCCGCGGTGCCCGCGCTGGGCCGCCCCCCGCGCACCAGCAGCGGGCTTCCAGGGCAGGTTTTCAAGGGAAAAGGCGGCGCTTCCTCCCCGGCGTGTCTCGTTCTGAGGAGGCGCAGCCTACGTCCTTCCCGCGAAAGACATTTTTCCCGACGTGGATTTGCGTCAGAAGGTGGAAATTCCTCGCACCTGAGGAAGCGCAGCGCTCGAGAAGTTCTCGATGAGTTCTCAGTCAGTCCTCAAATGTTTGCACTAAGTTACGGCCAAGAGAATAAACGAAGGCGCGTCACAGACACCACCGCTGTGTGGGGCTGGAGCTGACCCTGCAGCTGACGGGGAGGCCTCGCATCAGAAGTAAACGACCACGGTGTCCATAATGCTGTTTCGTTGAATTGTCCTCTGACAGGCTTCCCAGCAGAAATTCATACAAGTGAAACAAAGAAGCGTGGGGGCGAGAGAACGTTCCGGCTTTCTTTGTCAGAATAGCTCTACTGAAACAAAGGGGAAAATGGGCAATTATCTCAGGAAAAAAGATAATGCACTGAGATTATAGTTGAGCCATTAAAGCAGGCCCAATGCAAGGTTCGGTCGTTCAGTTTACCAGCGCTAACTTTAAATGCTAAAAAGACACTTAACTCAGGAGGCTCTTCATGCTAATCACCTCTTCTAGCTAATGGAGAAAGGTGCTTAAAACCAGCTGGAGTTAATCCAAGTCTATTACAAAGATCACAGTTCTTCAGTCCCCAAGAATAATTTGTCCCTGGCATTGCATTTAATAATTAATTTTTAAAGAGGGGTGGGGAGGAGGAAAAGAAAACCCACTGCAAATGGCATAATATCACTTTTACCCTCAGTACAACGTTGAAGAAAAAATAGCAATCTGGCTGTCAGCAGATCAGTGACACAAACTCCTCTAGGAAGCAGCATGACTGAGAGGGCAAGGATCATATCAAAGACACTGGTCTCAGAAGCTGAGTTCAAAGCCAGCAGGGATATCACTGGTATAGCAGACTTGGAGAAGACGCTAGAAGGGCAAATTTGTATTTTGCTTTCATTTCATGTCCCCCTGTTTTAATATAACAAAAGATAAAGGAGGCATAACACTTACTATGTACCAAACAGCTGTCAGGATTTTGATTTAAAGTCTTCCTGATATATGTAAGACCAGGTGTGTACTTAGATTTCTGGTTACCATGGTGGAAAAATACCATGAACGCTAGATGGAAATTTCTAGACATTAAGACTGATTAGAGACAGGTTGACATAGAAAGGTTAATGCACCTGCAAAGGTCCGGTGCAGAAAGGGAGCCCTTCCTGGATGAATCACGCTGCAAGTGCAATGTCCTGAACTGTGTGGCACAATTGCAAATCATGGTGGTTTCATTTGAGGGAATGGTATTTTGAGGAAGACTCAATTTGTGTTGCTTAGCAAATACAAAGACCTAAACAATAAAAAAAGTTGTTTGAAGCACAAACTCTTGCTAGTGTAAGCATTTCTCCAGTCTAATACGCAGATATGCACGCACGCAATGTACAGGAAGTAAGACATTATGGATAAATACTTTAAATGTGTTATGGCTTCTGGACTTAACATACCAGCAAAAATCATGGCAAAAGCTGAACCACCTATAATTATGGACTCACTCTTTTACAGACATTTTCTTCTATGAGTAGAAATCAATTGCATTTTAGGAAATCCAGTAATTTATATCATATTAACACACAGAATGTAGACTAGTTGCCCCTGAACATGAGGTTTAACTTCCTATTTAAAGTGATCCTTTCTTTAACTGGGCCCAACAGATTCTGAAGTTACCTTAATCAAACAATTTAAAATACTCCAAATAATTCCATCTTCAGAAATAGCTTTGCCAGAGCAGGGTATGTGAGCATGAACTTGTAATTTTCTTTCCTATTCTTCAGGTTATGGTAACAAACTTAGAAGCAAAGCGAGACTACAGCATATTGTATATTGTNTATGGAATAAACCCAAGGTTATATATACAGCTTAAGAGACGCCCGGCCTGAGGAGGTGGCATGCTCTATACACTACGATGTCATTAATCCTCTGTTCCATTGACTTAAGAACTGGCTGGATGGATAGTGCTTCATTCCATATGCTGAATAAACAAAGAGGGTGAGCAGGAAGTGTCCTGATTCTGCAGGAGAAAAGTGATACAAATCAACACGTCGCGCTACTCGAAGAGAAGCATTCCAGATACTCTGAAACCAGACATGTCTGAATGAGTTTGATATAAATTTTCTGACAGTTTAAGTCAAAGCATGATAAAAGGCAGCTCCCAAAATCCATAATGCAGCCTGTAACTCCCACAATACAAAGCTTATGAATTTACCCCAAGCTAGCTTTGAACCCAGGGTCAAACTCACAGTGATAGGGCCCCTGCACAACCCTAAAACTGATAGGCATGATAGAATTTCAAAGTGAATATGTGAAATACTAAGCAGATTTTCATCAAACTCCAGGAAGAACACTTTCAATGCAACAAGGTTAAGCTGCTTTTCAAATGGTCCCAGGTATCCAATATCAGTGGTAAAGCTTGCAAGAAAAGCGCATGGAGGAAAGGATTTTGTGTCAAAAGCCACATTTTATCACTGACAGAAAGATTAGATCCTCCAAGATCATGCTTGTCAAAGTATTGTTTTCTGCAAAGTTTGGGTAGATTTGAGACAAATTTTAGCCCATTGCAAATGGGAGCAAAATGTTCAACTAAATATGTTCTTTGGGCAAAGAAAGATGAAACTAATAGTACTAATGAGAATTAACATGAAGAGCTATACTTCCAGCTGTGTTGTCAGGTTTTTTGGCAAATTCTGCCAAAAGCAGTTCTGCTGCCCAGACTTTCTGTTAATTTACAAAGCAGCAAAGGGATTGTTCAAAGATGAAATGATATCCAAGGTATTATTTTAGCTCAAGAGTGATGAAATTCAGCACAAAATAATTGCTAGCCAGTTAGTAGCTCTACTTTGAGGCAAACATTATGTCTGCAGGCATAATCACCAAATATGATGGAGGAGGTGTGAAAACAACACCAAACTCAGAGTGCTAGAACAACCCAAGCCGCGCCCCTTCAAGCATTTCCCTTTTTAACAAGTTCATCGTTAAGTCCAACTTTGGCATGGTCTGTGAGAGAGTATGGATTCAGTGACATGTAGACTCACCTGGAGGTAAACTGAGCACCTGCTGGTGGTCTCATGGAACTTTGCACTTCTCAGATTTCTGGAAATGTGTAGACAAAGAACAGTCGGTCACATGTATTAAATATGCAAAGACAGATTGTGGAAACTGCCTGGGCTCTGAATCAACAATTAGACCCTGTTGGAATACAACAGAAATAATAGTTCAGAAATGTCAACTGAGAACCCCCTCCGACTTCTGGCGATTTCTGTCAAACTGCAGGCAGTGGCACTGCTGAGCCTTTGTACGGCTGTAAGGATTATTGCTTGTGCACTTAGTGCAGCATTTTGTGCCTGCAGATTAGTGACAAGTGTTTGAAGGTTTCAGGTGAGAATGAAAATGTTACTGGAGGAAACACTGGCATTGGCATTTTTTTTACCTAAATACGAAAAAACAGGCTGTCGTGAATGAAGGTTTGCTTATTTGACAGGAACACCAGTCAGGCAATTTAGTGGTAATCATGACACAGACAATATGTATACACCCACCTGTACATCTTGCAACATATGTAGAAATATTGCCTACAGAGCAAGTTCCTATGATATATGAGGGATTCAGCAGAAGGTATGCCAAGCAGACAGGTTTTTGTGGTCTTCTAATGAATTTTCCAGCTTCTAACACTCCATACTATCTCCAGCTTTACAGCAAAGGAGAGTCATCCTGGTTCCTGAGTTTTAGAGTAAGTCACTGCAATTTACAGTCAGCATCACAGTTTCCCAGTCAGCAGAGATCATTATTACTTACAGCCCAAAATTATATTTTCAGCATGTAGCAAAATACAGTAAGAATATTTGATCTCAAGTCTGCAAGCACTACAAGGAGATGTTTAACTTTAAGCATGCAACTACTCTCAATTCTTAAGTCTCTTATCCATAGTAGAGCAGTATTAATGTTTTCATTGTAAAATTTTTTCTCCAGCAATTGTCATCTTTCTAAATTGTCACGTCACATATATGAACTTTCCAAAGATATTCAAAGAAGTCTCTAAGGTGTTTTGAAGATATAAACTGTTTGGAGTTCTTCTATTCCTGGTAAAACAATTTACTTCTTTTTGTATCTCCTGGTTGGTTGCTCTAACATTCTATTTGTGCAGCACGTGTAATAAATACTGGCTAAAGAGCAATTAACAAATATGAGAAGTTGTTTTCTTAATTGCTCACAATGAACCAGGCATGTGACCATTGTCACAAAATAATTAGCAGCCTCTTAATTTCTTTAAAATTTGTCACTATTTAAGCTACACCAAAATTAAAAAGTTGAAACTGTTTTAATTAACTCATAAAGGGTTAAACAGTCAGCAACTCCACAATACAGATGAATTATCTCCATGTTTGCGCCCATTTAATGCATGAGCATACCTTTATTTAAAACAAATAAAATGTATCAAAAAATGAGTTTTCTCCTAAGCAGGTGAAACTCTTGTTAAAGTTGATAGGCAGAGTTGGGGCGATATGATTTCCAATTAATTTTTATCTCAATAAGGATTGTCTGGAAATACAGTGATTAACAAATACTTTTGCAAATAGAAAGAGAAGTGAATTCCAGCATTATCGGGATGGTATAATTCCAGTAACTAACAGCCATAAGTAGTGACCCTCACATGTAGACATTCATTAGTGTCCCAGCAGATCAGGTTTGGTTTTCCAATCAACAACCAAAAGCAAAGGCCAAATGGAATAGTGAAATGCCAAACTGATGTATGTATATGATACTTGTTTGTTTAAACATTTGGTGAATTCCTAAGAGTGTTAAATCCAGAAAGGTGGATTGATTTGCAAGTAAATTAACAATCCATGAAAAAAAAAAATCTGCTCTGAACTTCATAAGTATCCTTAGGTTTATAATGTATTATTAAAGGTTTCCAATTTATATAATAAAACTTTTAAAATCTGTAAGTGAAATCTGTTGCCTGGTGTTCTAGTCTGCCTTTTGGCTCAGTGAACAAGTTGCAAAGGCTGAGACAGAAACAACTGCTGCTGTTTTTAATGGGAAGTTCCGTGCCTCTGATGGATTTTGGATGGAGACTTTGAGGGCTCCCATTGACTTCAGCAGGTTTCAGGTCAAGCATGAAAGTCAGAAATCAGTCCTTAGACTTTCTGTGCTTGCCCTGCTGCCTACAATTAGGAAAGCATTAATCATAGCACATCAGTGCAATCAAGTGTCAAAGTCCAGACACTGTTTGGCCGGGACTGTTGAAATGTAAGTAATATACATCTGTTGACTTTCTCTAGATTCTTGTCTTACTGAGGCAGTTGAACTCAAGCACATAATCACAGGGAACAGAAGCTCTGAAACAAATTAAAATCTAAAGCAGAAACAAGAAAAGAGGAGGTACCTTGAAATGTGAAAAAATAATACTTCTGCGAAAGAAGGATGTGTATGCATGCAGGTTACAATCACAGATTTAGAATAGAAGTAAGGGAACCATGTCAAAAGTACAGCAAGAGCCAGAATTTCTCTCTTTAAAAAAAACAACAACAGCACCTCTAATATTGTGTCCCAAATAAAATGCAGAGGCAAACTGAAATGAAAATTATGCATTCCATTCTCCTCTCTTTTGTGGCATATGCTATGGCGTTGATACTAAATTCTGTTTTTAAAGGTATTGGCAGCTGAAGTCACAGAATGCTGCCTAAGGTGGTTTCAAAAAACATGGAAGTAGGTTAGGCATGTAAATACCTTTGCAAATTCTTCCCTAAGAAAGGATGATAATTAGTACCAGAAATGAAGTTCTTACATAAGCGAATGGAATTGTTTGCTGTTACAACTAATTACAGATGTAGCTCTGTGCTGAGTTGATTGTGAGTGAGGAATAAACATACAAATTTAAACCACTGGTGTTTAAAACTCCCCTTTTGTAATTGTGGTGATCTGATCCTCCTAAAACTGGCAAATGTATACATGAGGGACTGTGTGTACATGTGTAGGAGAACAGTAAGTGGGAGAAAGAAATAAAAATTTTTCCATCTGTACAAAATGTCAACATACTGTCTATAAAAAGCTGTCAACAAAATTCTTAAAAGCACAATTCAGTCTGGTCAGGTTCTAATCTGTATCTTCACTGACAGCGAGAGTTAATCAAAGCTCCAATACAATGTTTCCTTAAGTTGAGAAGTTGGAAGGAAATGATGTAGCACTTTCAAAAATACTATAAGGCTTGGTTAATGCTAGATAGCATGCATGCAATCAAAAGTTTAAACAGAAGGTTAATAGTTCAGGAGAAGGTTGGTCCTGAAAAGTAACACTTCAAGCAGATGTGGTTGAACTGTTGTTGGCTCCCACTGCCAGAATATGCCTCTGAGAAATTTAAGTGACAGCTAGGGAAACAGATCGTTGTCAGGTCCTTAAATGCAGTGTTCCATTATTTTTTATCTTTCACTTCTGTAACTTGGTTTTTAATCTCATAATGAAAAATTTAGTGCTTTGCTTCTCTAAAACTGAAAAAGTCTATCTTTTGTTAGCAGTGATCACAAAGTACGTCTGAAAAATACAAGGAACAGTTTTTCTTCAAAATTAGTGAATTCAAATAATGTATGGCATCCCGTGTTTTGGGTCCTGCAATCCAGATGATGTTTGGAAATTTCAAAATGTGAGAAGGGGTTTTCCCTAGGCAAGAGTTATTTTGGCATTGAGTGCTAAGATAAAAGGAAGAGTCTTCCCTAACGAAAGCTAGCAGTGCCTTCTTGTAATGGGTGGGCAGCAGAGAAACGATTTACAGTATCAGGTGGTCAAAAACTATCTGGAGTCTTTGACAAATCAATTGTTGCAAAGTGCTGTCAAAAAAACCCTCCCAACAAGTAAAGGGAGGATACAGGACAGGGAAATTACAGGGGGAAAGTAGATTAAGATACATAGTATCTTCAGTAGGGCCAAATGGAGGTATCAAAATATAACAAGGGTTATAATGAGAAGTCTAAGATGTAATTACAGACTCTGAGCAGTAGTAGGTTCCTGTTTGTACCTAAATTGGGCCATAATCCTTCTGAAGCATTCTGCTTCAGAAACTGCATCTCGCACAGCTGGGAGATGAAACAGTCATTTGGCCTGTTTAAGAGCGATGCTAGAAGCCAGAAAGAGCAGGAGAAAGCAGCAGCTTGGCTAGTGTGATATACAAATCTTTTTTTCACAGGGAAAACATATTATTGCCTTCATGCTTTAAAATAATGATCATAGAGAAGAAAAATATATTGTAAAGTAAGATAAGGGTACAAGAACTGTTTAGCTTCATTGATACCAGAATGGATATGCAGACACTTTTTTGCAATTTAGCTGGAAAAAGGGAAAGCCATTACTAGGGAAAATGTGTAGATTCCTTAGGTAGAAAAAGATACAGCATAAATAGTTTACATTTTCAGTGGGGAGCATCCTTTGGTGCATCATGCTGTCATGCAGCTTAGCAGCATGACACATCTTAGTGATTAAATGCCGGTTCCCTGGCAAAACCCGAAAAACAAAACAAATTAATTTTTCAGTGGAGAAAGCCACCGTTCTCTTATCTTGTACAGTGGCTCTCACAGCTGAAAAGACCCAGCAGCAGGATGGTAGAAATTAAAGTGTATCAGCAGGTGAACTGTAGTTTGAACATACCACTTCACAGGGTATCTCTATCTGCCTTTAGTATTACCCATCTCTCTGGGCAAAATACACCATTACTTAAAAATTTGGCTTCTGTTCTTGACTATGCAACATGCTGAACCTTGGAAAGAATTTTTATGGAAGTCCACATATTTTATTTTGAATCCCCCAAACAAGCGGAGCTAACTCAGTTACTCAGGTACATGAAACCAGTGAAGTGACAAACTGTCAGAGAGCAGCAAGGGTCCTCTGTGTGTGGAAGGGAAGGTGAGCTGAGTGGTGAGCATGACAAGGAGGCTGGTGGGAGCAACGACCCCACCGAGGAGCTGGGATGTAGATCAGCAAGTCAGCATCATGATCAGGGCTGGGGACAGGGATCAGAGTCAGACACAGCCCAGTGATCGCCCAGTGAGTCCTCAGACACAAGGCAGCTTCAAGCCAGGAAGACCAGCCAGTGGCTTTGGGTCTAGGTCAGAAAAACATGGGGAAAGCAATAGTAAACCCTCAGCTTAAAAGCAACTCCCAAGGGAAAGGAGGGGCAGGCCCTCACTTGTAGTTTTCACACTAGTTCTTGTCAGTGAAGGAGCTGATCTTGGGCTCAGTCCACTAAACCCCTTAACTCAGCCAACCAAACTCCAGGAGACCACGTACGCAAAGCCCTGGCACAAACTCAGGCTTTGCACTCTGAGCAATGCAGAAGCAGTTGTAGCATATGGTGCAGGTCCATTTCATCACGCAGGTGCCTTGTATGTGACTCATCAGCCAGTCTGAAAAGCAGAATTATCTGTATTTCTTGAGAAGTTCACACTTTATTATACCCCAGCTTGTTGACTATTACCGGTCCCACCAATATCTTGCCATCTGAAAAGTCAGCTTAGGCTTCCTTCAAATGGTACCAAAAAATATTATTTTGGGGGGTGATTTAGTAGCTTTTATCCACCTTTGTTTTCTTTTTGATGTTTGCAGTTCTGAAGGGGTCACATCCAGCTGCTGGCCACGAAAAATATCCATCAGAGAAAGATACTGGGAGTTCAGCACAGGAGCCACAGTCACGTGGGGGCTGATGAAATGCATGCACTGACACTTGACAGGATAGTGATTATCCCGTAGTTTAATAATAACATGTTAATCATCTTAGAGTCATTATTCACTTCCAGGCACATACCATACTCCCATATTGACATAACCTGCCCCCCCCCCNCAGGTCAAAACACACTTGAAAACTAAAAGGATCCCGTCAGTGAAAATCGTCTCTTCATCTGTCCTAGAACACAAAACCAACAGAAAGGTGGCATACTTTTGCGCTACTTCATGCCAGTCACACCAAATGATTTGGGATATAATTGCATAGGCTTGTATTTACTAAATTTAATAATAATGTGAATGTAAAAGTATAACTTAGTCTTGATATCATATGAACACACTGTGGTAGCACCAGCAAAAACTTCCCCCACACCAGTATGTTACCGGGTTGCAAAGGTTCCTGTGCAAAATCTGTCTTTGATTCATCTTTAGGTGACATACCTAACTATGACTTCCAACAGTGTTGTCAGTGCCAGGTGCAGCAGTAGCTTTTAGTATTTTTTATCTGGATCATCTGTGATTTGAGGTCACAACTACTTTCATGTATGCTACCAAACAGTCCAGAGGCTTTTAATTTTGTCTGAACTACAGGTGGGATAGGAGTACTATGGGAGGTTGTAATGGACAGTAAGTGTTTGATTTGGGCATTCTCTGCAAATATTCCTTAAAAGTGTGTCTGAGTTCGATGGACCCATCTAGCCCATGGGAAGACTGCTTCTTACGATGGATGCAACTGAGCCTGGTTGGTGAAGATGGTCCCGCTGACACAATATGGCAAAAGAAGAATAAGAAAATCACAGTAAGAAGCTTTGCCTGTAGCCCAAGCAAAGGCAGGGAGACACTTAGTTTTCCCATGAAGGAAATTCCTAAGGACCAGAACAGAAAGTCACTGAGGTGTCAAAAAGTAAATCTGGAAGGAAAGACACAATCTGCAAACCCACAAACAGCACAGATGGACATTGTTTTTTAAATGTGTGTTCAGTTTAGAGTTGGTTATAGATAAAGAAGTTAATTACTGTAGTTTATATTCTAATACAACCTGACTTAAGAGTTTAAAACTCTTTTGTGGGTGCTCAATGTAGATCTATACAGACCCATCCTGGAGGGTGAGCTGGTCCCAGGTCCTGTCATGGGTCTGAACTGCATTTGTTTGGAGTTTGCTGTATCCTAGCCAAACGCTAACAGCCAGCCCAGTGTCTGCTGCCGCTTCATAAGGCACATACAAAACGCACTGAAGTTAATGGGAGTCTGTGAGAAGGTCATGTCCTGATGCTAATGGAAATAAATTATTCGTTGAAATATATTTAGTCAAGCCTTTGTCCAAGTCTTCAAGCAATGAGGTTTAAATATTTCCCTCAGAGACTTATACACTGTATAGTTCATTTCTGTATCAGAGTTTTTATCTTAGTATTCAGGCTAAATTTTCATTTCTTCCTTCCTTCTGCCTCAGAACATCCTAAATAATTCCTCTTCCTTCTTGCTGCTTATCCCATTTGTAGATTGTTGGCAAGTTCTTTGATTTGCAACCACTTAACCTTCCTTTCACCAGCCTATAAATACTGATCCATTCCAATCTTCCTTCTTTTGCCTATTAAAAAATCCCTCAGTAGTTATCACCTTCAACTTGTTTGTTGTAATGAGCTACCTAGGAATGCATGTGTTCTTCTATCAGAGTAGTCTGGAGATGAGCAATTATCTCCTTATTCATGTGGCACGAGCACAGGCCCTTCAACCCTTCAACAATTTCTCAGTCCTTCATATTACTGCTTTCCAGATTTGTCCATCACAGTAAGTATGTACAACTTGAATTATTTTTCTTGAGATATATTAGCTGGCATTTCTCCAGGTTGAATCCAATTTTTGTTGCACTTCATCAAGTTTTTGAGACCTCCTAGAAACAGATTATTTGTTTCCCAGTTGCTTTCTATCCTTTTTTTTTTATAACACATCCAGAGCACATCCAAAGCACAGTTGGAAGGTTTCATTAACATGTGAGTTACTTCTTTGTCTAGGTTATTACTGACTGTATTTTCCCAGGAGCTACCAGTGATCTCTACTGTACAATTAGTCAGTCACCTTATTCTAACCCAGCATTTGCCCATTTGTCAAACTGGATCTTGATGTTACTCTTTACTCACCATTAGCTTTAGGAAACAACTGTTTGGCTTACATTAAAAGGTATCATATCAATTGAATCATATTGCAGGAATGGAGACAACTGCAATTTTGGTGTATATATGCACAGATATATTTATGAAAATGAGTATGATTCACTGCACAGGTTATAATTTTATATTTCATACTAAAAATTATTTCAATCAGTTTCTAGTAATATAGCAGATACTGCAGCAACTGCTGCCTGCAGCAATAGCTCATGCAAGCTTGCAGCCATAGACGTTTATAATACACTACGCAACCATAGCATCAACTGCCCTGGATGGTGAACTGAAATCTTCAAGAACTTATTGTAAATTCCTAATAACAAAATTTGTCTCAGTAGTCACAGAATTACTTCTGTTTAATATCTATGTACAAAAGAAGCCTGAAAGTCTGTTCGAGGGAGTTATTCTTAACAGTTGTCTGTTGAGAAGAAGTTTTCCTTCTGCATTCCAGCCAGAGCAAATGAGATGCCATTAAGCTTCTGGAAGCAGAGCCCATAGCCACCTGCATCCTTCTGGCCTTAGTCTAAGTCCTTTTTTGGATTTAGACAAATAAGACATCATGTAGCAAAATCCCACTGTTCAGGGCTTACAGCACCTGCTAAAAACATCTGGTTATGGCTATTTAGCTAGAGCTCAGAATCTTTTCTTTTCTGTCTCGTGTGTTTCCTCAAGCTTGTCCTCACCAAAGGTCACAGAATAAAGTCCTCCCTTTTTGTGACCCTTGTATAATCCTATTGATTTACCCTGTGTTCAACCCAGTTAATTTCAATTTACCCTTTTGTGATTTGTTTCCCTCAAAGTTAATAAACCTATGCTAACCATTTTAGTTCCAGCTATTATTTGTTTGTGCCAAACCACAAGGGAGAAAAATGAATGGTGATCTTCTGTGCTGTGCCTCTAAGCGATACAGCACAGAAATCCCAGCCCACAGCATGGCAAGCCCTGATAGCTTACCCAGAGCTGGAGGCAGCTACAGCGATGCTGGTGGACTGTGCACTGCTCCCAGTACATGACCACACTGGGCAATACCTGTGCTTGGTTCATGTTACCCAGTCCCCTCAGGAACACCTTCCTTACGGCTTTATAGGGGATTCAACTTAAGTTTGATGAGCTCTCTGGGCTGTGACATAATTCTTGATCTACACATCAATATACAGTCTGATCTACTATATATCTTTCAACTTTGATATGCCTCTTACACAAAAATCCTGCAGGCAGCTCTCTGTGGCAATAAGTGCACCATTAGGAGAACCCATCACTACTGCTGACCATTCAGACAGTGCACATAGCACTGAGGTCTTGACAGCAACGTAGCTGCTTTGGTGGGGTGGCAAATCTGAGGTAATAACAACAGCTTCACAGGCACACTCATTAGCTCAGGAACATTGTGCTAGAGAAGTTACAGTGCTCGCAATTTCATTCTGTGGTGTAGACATGCCCTTCATGACGCCTGAGCATGGGAAGTTCTCTCCTGGCTGGCACCCTCTTCTGTTGTTGTACCTCTTTCGGTCAGCTGTAACAAGAGAACCTACTGATTGCACCACATACAAGCAAAAGAAATCAGGAGAGATCAGGATATATGACAATGTAATCTGTAAGCTCCTGGACCAAGCATATGTTTAGGTGGTATGTTGAACAGGGATGTATTGTTAAGGAATAGCCTCTGCATTCTCTTGTGACCATCCCCTGAATGTATTTTGCAATGTACTGGGACGTCCTCAAAACTTGCTGAAATCTCTGTGAATTCTGAAAGCTATGTCACTCTCCACAAGTTTTCTGATAATATTGATATAGGAAGGTCAGAATTTCATGACAGCAAACGGTACTGAAGTCACAACACTTAGGGCAGCAGTGAATTTAGCCCAAATGCATTAGTCATAATTATATTTTTCAAAATGTTTACAGGAAACTGTACCCATGCCTAATGACATATCATTTGGTGTTCCTTTCTGTATAACCTGAATGTTCTCTCTAAAATCCAGTTCCAATGAATATCTGTATAATCTATAACTTTTTCAGCCAGCAGTTATTTCAGCTCATCTTTGAATCTGAGGCCAGTGGCTTAGAGCAAAAGAACCATTTGAGAAAAGCTAATCTCAAAAGCATGGTATTAGGTGGCAAAGTAGGGCTAGAATTTATCACATCGTAGCCTCCATGTTAGCCTTATTTCAGCCAAGGCAAAGATCTTTCCAAGAAAAACAAAAACGTAACTATAGATCCTGTACTAGTACTATTTTAATTAGATTTGTAGCAAAGAGAAAGCACAATATATAATTGCTGACTGACTGAAAAACAACTTAAACTACAAATAATAAGAACCAGGTTAGAGCAGGGCGTAGTGCCTGGAGATTTTACCAGGCAGCGGATCAAACAGCTGAACTTTTGACAGACTCTGCAGCTTTCCTTTGCCTACTGTTTCCCAGAACAGTGAATTCAGGAGCCATTTGTGAGTCACTGACCAGTTCATCTACACAAACCATTAATGTCACATCTGAACTTTCAAATGTCACACTGGAAACAGCTACCATTAAAAAAAAAAAAAAAAAGAGAAAATGCAACCCAGAAGTTTCCTGTTTCTCAAAGAATATTTTCACTGTATTTTTGGAAAGGTTTTTGGAATGTGCATTTCAGGTGATTGACAGGCCTATGTCTGACATAAGTTTGGGTGGAAAAAATCTATATAAAAGCCCTTAAAATGTTCTCTTACAGTTATTTTTCCACTGAATAAATATTTTTATCATGAGCAAGCATCAAATGCAAAGTGCCATTTCCTGAGTGCTTGCTGAGGGGTTTGAAATTTTCTTTTATTGAGAAAATTAGTGTAATTTCCCACAGTTCCCCAGGAAACTAATGCATTTTACTCTAGAGAGAAGCACAAGGACCTAAAGCTCTATAGACATGTATTTTTTAAACAATTTTACTCATTGATTTTGTGCCTTAAGGAGTCCAGAGTTCAGAACATGCTGGCAGCGGAGGAACACGCTGGGTCGACTCAGTGTGAGTGATAAAGCGTAGTTCACTTTATTAGCCCGAATAGCGCTTATTTATACAGTTTAGGTTAACACGGGTTAACTTCTGATTGGTTTAAGCAACTAGATGCACACGGGTTAACTTCTGGTTGGTTTATGATACTCTTCAAGGTCGCAGTGTCCTTGCTGTTTTACTGTTGTCAGCCTGACTTGCAGTTTCAGCTCGGACTCGCGGCCTAGTCTTGCTACTTATACTAAGTTCAGAACAGGCTCTGCTCGTACAACTGTTCTGTGGATTCATATCCTTGCTCTCTGAGCCATTCTCCAACAAGAACAGACTTTAGTGTGCCACAAAAGATGAAGATATCAGCCAGTGACATTTCTAAATCTACTATTAATTGCATGTGCCTCATGCCTGGACTTTAATGCATAATGCTTTGAATCACATATCTAACAAGGTCCAAACTAAAACATGCCAAAGATGAGGAGAAGGAGAAATCATCATATAGGGATAAAGAGCCAGCCACTCTCCTGGCTGCCGGCTCTCCAAGGCTGTGCTGATTGATCTGCGAAACCTAAGGCTGAGGAGGGCTACCTGCAACACTAATATTCCTATTCTTGTTCCATCTCGTGTCACCAGGGCACTATTTATCTCCAGAACAGTCTTGTTAATGCTGGCTCCCCAGCTGTGAAAAGCCGGCAAAGATGCAAACAACAAGAGCTCACCTCTCTCTTGCTCATGAGCAAACTCTTAACAGGAGCCCAGCTCCTCAGATCTAATTATAGTCAAAAATTCCCTCTCCACTGACTGTGAAGAGGGATGGAGTAAATCTTACCTGACTCAGAGCTAGAATTTGACTGAGACTATTGCCTGCTGGAGACAGAGAATATAATTTTTCTTTAGGTACTTTAATCTCTTGGTTTTCTTGGATAGTCTGCATCTTTAAAAATACTAAAAAAAATGTCATCAGTGCTCTAAAATTAATAAAACCAGGCTTCTAAGAATATCTTTAGATGCTTCTCAGGGCAGCACACAGTCTGACCTGCTGCACAGAGCAATAATTTACAGTCAAGGGAGGTGAGAGCTCTGAATTTTTCAGGAAGACACTGTATACACTAAATCCCCAAAGAGATGTATGCATTCATATGAAAAAGAATTATGTATGAAAAAAATGAATTTTATATATCCACAAACCACCATGTTTCTTTTAAGTCTCTTCTTATCACTTTCAATTAAAACCAAACTGTTCTGATTATCATGATCAAGGCATTGCACAAAACAAATTCTTATCAAAATAGTACTGTTCTCATACAGCACTTGCAATCAGTAGGTCTCGAAGTAATATACAGAAATATGGTTATCCTGAATTTCTAGAGGGGTAACTGAGGTACATAGAGGTGAAGTCACTTGCCCTAAAATCCTGAAGTGGGTCAGAAATCTCAGTGAAAAGAGTAGATTTCAAAGCCTTTGCAACAGCTTGATGTGTCGAAGAATTCCAAAGAGAAATTACTGATATTCAGGTCCGTTCATAACATGAAAATCAAATTCAGGTTCTTGAAGTACCCAAGTACTCAAAATGAGCATCTCGTATTGCCACTGAAAGTTATCCTCCTTAACTAGGTAGAGGACACTAATGTGCTAAGTATGTTATATAAAATCAGTAAATGTTAGTGTTTGCCTTGAAGAGATAAAATTATAGTTCTTTTTGTTACAAAAAATTCTTTCTTACATCTTAAGAGTTTCACAGTTTTGGCTCCCTTGCTATTAATTACATATCTATTTCTTAAAGTTTTCAAGTACCAGCTGCCTCAGAGATCAAAGCCAATCAAAATAACAGGGGGTGCAGGGAAAGAGTTGTATTCTCTTTAGTACATATCCGTGGTTTTGATCAAAGTATGCAGAGAATCACATTAAGCAGAGACTGAAATTCATGGGATGCAGCTATATTCAACTGACAAATAGAAGAATAATCTCCTCTAGTTCATTGGATACATAAGTCTGTGTTTATCCTCTTTCTGTCTCTCATCAACATTTTTTCCGACAAAGTGTTCATTATATATGTGCAAACTGAATGGGTTCAAGACTAGAATCTAGCTCATAAACCGATTAGGGTCACAACTGCTTTCACTTTACCTTCTCCATTAGGTTCTCAATTGCTGAACTCTGTAACCACCAGAGCATGGCTGTAACAGTACAATGATGAGTTGCATCAAAGGTCCTAGCAAATATTGGAGAGTAATTGTTAATGGAGATTGCCCCAGGCTTTCTTCTGTGAGCAGAAGTATTACCTCTATGCATAAATCCACACTTTCAGGATAGATATAATGCTTAGATATGTCTTGTATTGCTTAGGAAAGAGTTCAGAAGGCCGTTGTCTTATATGTTTGAAATGGAAAAAAACAGCCTTTATATGACTACTCAGATTCACCTAAACAGAAAATTGACTGCCAAGCAGATAAAATAGCCTTTTAAAGGCCATGTTACTTTCCAGTGCCAAATGCTTGCAAATAGATCCATCAACAGAAGCAAGGAAATCTATAGGTTTCTTTTGGTGGGCATAGGATGACTATATGAGAATGTAGCATTCATATAATTCAAATCAGATTTTTTACCAGTGTAATTACATCAACGCAAAAGATGTATCCTATTATTTTGGTAAGATGAGTAGTTTGTTGCCAAATAGGTTAAAATGTTTCTAACAATGTAAGGCAAAATGAGAAAAATAAACCACTCCAACTAAAAGAAACCTAAGGTTTTTTGCACTTGTTTAATCATATTAGATTAAACTCATATTGCAATTCTGTGGTAAAAATAAGGCTGTAAAGAAGTATGTTCATTAAAAACATAGAAAAATTAATGGAATACCAATGAAATGAAACACATGGTCAAGGGCAAAGAATATGCATGCATCAGGCTTCATAAAACCCCCAATCTATTCCTAAAGTTAAAGAAAACAAACAAATGGTCAAGGTCCCTGACATTTTTGTAAAAACTAAAAGTCTAAAGACTTCATTATTAAAAAAATAGAAGTCCAATTTTGTGGTATTAGACCAAAGCAATAATTCTTGCAGAAAATATTTTTTTTCTTTAAAAAAAATATTATCCCAGTCTCAGAATGAAAATAGAAATGTCAATATTTCCTGTGAAGACTAATTGATTTTGTTTTGGTTTTAATTTTTAGAAAACCCAGGGGAAATTTCCTTCAACTTTTTATTAACTGAGAAGCAGCTCTCTGGCCCATCTCTGTGAGACTCTCCAGGCCAGCAGTTCTTCAGGTGTTGCTCAGTATCAGGCCAGCTCAGTTTGCTCCTAACAACACAGAAGTCCTTTGAGCATATGCGACAAGGTGGGGAATCACGTGGGATGTGGCCAGTATCATGGCATGCAGCACAGGAAATGTCCCACCTGCTTAGGGCTACGTAACAGAGGCTCACTCACTGCATTGGGATGTAGTGATGATGTAGAGATGGGTGCTAGAGTCCTGCCACAGTGCTGCAAATACCTAAATTGTTTTTTTAGCAGTGGCTTGACAAAGGGAGGCATGGATAATTCTGTATGCTGGCATGCAGAACAGGTATTTGTTTTCTGCCTAAAGTGCAGGGAAAAGAAAACAGCTGGGCAAAGGGTGAGCTCTGGCCTGAGCAATGCAGGATGTGGGATCCAACAGCTACACCTGGGCAGGGTGCTCAAAACAAGGCAGGTTTCCCTGCTTGCCTGATTGCTGAGGAGGGTGCTACCATAGTACACAGTCCAGACAAATGTTTACATTTTGACATTATCAGCATTCTCCAAAGGAAACATATTCCTCCAGAAAATTTCCAGTGAGCTCTTATTATGTGCCCAGATTGAAATGCCAGCACAGCCAAACTGCATTTTTCTAATTTCATTTTACCTAGGCACCTAAATTCTCTCATTTCCGTTTGGGATTTCCTCTTCTTCCTCTCCTGAACTTGGCTGTGACAGTTGTTATACAACACTGCAGTGCTCTTTTGCCCTCTCAAAGGCTTTTGTTAAGTGGTAGATTATTACTCATTTATAGTTAGATAGCTACTCACTTATAAAGGGCCTAATTCTGCTTTTATAGTCCACTTAATTGTGAGGCACTGCATAGAAAATACATAAGTGGTGAACAAATGGGGAGAAAGATAAGGTCAAGCCCAAACTGATGAGGTTCTTTAGAATAAAAAGGAGTTATAAAAATAGAAGATTGTATTTTCTCATTAACAAGAAAGTTTTTTCATTTTCTTTCTGAGGCCTTGAATCTGCTATTCAAGCCAGCATGAACTTCTGTTTTCAGTGCCTAACTTCGCTGTTTCTCAAAAACTTTTAAAAAACAGTTTAGTTTGCAACTTACTTGCTGGCAGATGGAGAGTACTGGGATTAATGTTAGTGGGCAAAGGATGAAAACATTTCTCAGGCTGAAGAGCTCTAAAGATGAGTACTTCTGTCTTAATGCCTAGTGGCCAAATTCTGCTTGCGGATTCCTCAGCATAAATCAAAAGCAACATTATCACAATCATGGGTATTAGAAAGGTAAAATCCTAATACATGAGAGGAAAACAAAGCCTCGGGGAGTTTAAGAAAGTGGATTAGTTTAGGTAATTTTGAGCAACTATTCTCAAGAAAGCATTGGGGACAGTTAAGGTTAATTAGGCTACAGCTCATCCTAGCTGCAGGTGGTTTTGTTTCTGCCACAAACCTCTTTTCTTCTCCTCTTGTGTACCAGTGAGTAGCACTGATAAACCACTGAAACTGCTCCTGAAACTGTTTGTCAATGAAGGAAGGGAGAGGTGACTGGGCCTTTCTATAAAAGAGGTGTGAGTGGAATCACCCTTGTTGCTTTTTAATTAACTAGAGCTAAATCTTACTGCAAGAGGCAGGGTTGGGTGGGAAGAGGTATTTGTATACATGAGCTGATCTGAAGAACACACTTCGTCTGCCTTAAGTAGCACTGGCAGTGCGAGAAGAGCTGGGATCATGACTATTCCTTTCATCCGATCATTATTTCTGCCTGGGCATCCCCAGAGCGTTCTGTGCTCTACTAGGATAAGACTATATTCTTCACATTTCCCTACTAGGACCTTTATGAAAATGCCATATTTACCTGCTAAAACCTTCACAGCTATTATCTGTTGGGAGTCAACACAAATACAGGAAGACAACTTCAGCAAGTGTACAAAGCTTAGGAAAAGGTTTCAGGTTGCTGAGAGATCTTTTCAGTTATTTTTAATTTATTTGGGTTAAATTTTAATCAGGCAGAAAAATGTAAGTCCAACAGCAGAGTTCATTATATTTTGTGGTTTTTATACTCGCCCACAATTTTTTTTTTAATGTGGTGTCCTTGACATGTTGCATTTCTGACAACAATGTGGTGGAATGATTCAATTTCATACATAATTTATTGAAATTTTTTAAACTGTACATTCCTTGAGTCATTTTCATGTATAATTGAGCTTAACTTGCATTTGTCTTATTCTAAATTAGGAAATCTTGTATTAGATCAGTTCAGATTTATACATGCTTGGCATCTCATTAAGAAGCCAATTTTAGGTCCTTACTAATTTTTTAAAATATCATCGAATCTTATTAAAATGTGAAATTGAATTGCTGTGATTTCAAAATCTAAACTTGGAGTTCAAATATATGAAGAGAGGGAATTTTTTTTGCTTTCTGAGTATTTTCTTAATTTCTCTTGAATTATGAAGTTCCCCCAAAAATCTTTCTGATTGTATTGTCTAGTTTGAAAGTATTTATGCTAGTTTTAAAGAAACATCGGAAAACCAGTAAACTTCTAGTAAAACAAACAAAATATATTCCAGGCCTAACTGTAACCCTGATACTATTAGGCACTCTGAAGTGTTTGCTGGGGAAATCTATTTAGATGCTTAGAGATTCTACAATACATAACACCACATAATACGGATAGCACCTTCTTTTATACCCTTGCAAGGGCAGCTGGTCGTGCACAAAATGGGACAAAGAGCAGAAAAATGGGTGCATAGAGGGTGCTAATTTGGGAAGATGTGAATTTGCATTCCCAGTCTTACTTATCACACGAACTCTCACGGTAGTCACTGAAGTATCCAAAAATAGGAGCTTGCAGCCCTAACTATAGCCTTGTAAAACAACTAGAAACTCGTAACATCTCTCCTATTAGAAAGACTTGCCGTTTAGAAAGCAAATAATTTGGCACAGCGCATTTCATCCACTTTCAGTAAATTGGCAGAATATTTTAAAGCACGTCAGAGCTCAGCAATACAGTTCTATCACTTTAATTATAACTCATTTCAGGTTTTATCACCTCACATCCTTTTGGCCTAATTTTGATTCATATTGGCATGTTAACAGGAAGCAGGGACAATGGGGAAAGAGAAGGAAGGAGAGAAGGAACTCTACAAGATATTAATATTCATATCAGCAAACAATTCCAAAAGTCATGCTAGTATATGGAGTTGACCTTGTACCACCAAAGTGGAAATACAAGGAAAAATAAGAACAGTAATAACAAAGGCAGCACTTGGGAATGTCACCATGTTTATACCAGTGTCAGCATTTCTGTAGGACATTATTTGCTTTTTTTTTTATTATAATTGGATCTTAAATACTTCCTTAGTTCTGCAACTTGGAATTTTGGTGCCAGATCAGCAGAAACTTCCCTTAGAAAAATATCTGGAAAGTCAAATCTGTTCTGAATATTGAATAAAGCCCAGTTACTTAAACCCTTGTTGTGGTTTAACCCCAGCCAGCAGCTAAGCACCACACAGCTGCTCACTCACTTCCCCCGCCACCCAGTGGGATGGGGGAGAGAACTGGGAAAAGAAGTAAAACTCATGGGTTAAGATAATAACAGTTTAATAGAACAGAAAAGAAGAAACTAATAATGATAACACTAATGAAATTACAACAGTAATAATAAAAGGATTGTAATTTACAAGTGATGCACAATGCAGTTGCTCAAAACCTGCCAAACAATGCCCAGTTAGTTCCTGAGCTGCGATGCCTCCCACATCCACTCCCCCCAGTTTATATACCGGGCATGACGTCACATGGTATGGAATACCCCGTTGGCCACTTTGGGTCAGCTGCCCTGGCTGTGTCCCCTCCCAACTCCTTGTGCCCCTCCAGCCTTCTTGCTGGCTGGGCATGAGAAGCTGAAAAATCCTTGACTTTAGACTAAACATTACTTAGCAACCACTGAAAACATCAGTGTGTTATCAACATTCTTCTCATACTGAACCCAAAACCTAGCACTATACCAGCTACTAGGAAGACAATTAACTCTATCCCAGCTGAAACCAGGACAACCCTTTAAAGCAGTCTTGTCCTGGTAGGTAATCATGGCACCTTCTTGTTCAACAAGGCTGCTCTCTGGTGTGGCTGTTCACTTAAATGCTAAAAGTAAACTTTTGCTCTGCCATACCTCCTGGAACTGATGATCTAAGAGGATGAAAATTTGTTTCTATTGCTGCTTTGTACAACAGCAAAATTACTACATTTTCGTTAGCTTCCTTTGAGGATCTCCCTGAAGGCACTGGGGTTGCATAGGTCTGGAAGTCTAAAGAGTCTAGCCTTCAGAAACTTTATTCTTGACAATAACATATGAAAACATATTTGACTTTTTTTTCCTGATCTGCTACTTCATAAAAGAAATTTTAAAATGTAAAGTGAGTGTATTTGATATAGAAATCAGTAAGACTAAGAAAACAAAAAACAATAATATTTGTTTAGAGCAGAATTATATTTCAAAGGTTTTTTGTTCTGTATCACTGTAACTGTATAAAACCATTTAACTGTAAATATTAGTGTTAAAATGTTTATATTCTGGGATTGCAGATTTGTCTGCAATATAGCTTAATTTTTTTCAGATTAGAAGTTCAAAATTTCTGAAGAAGTGTATATCAAGCAATGATTTGCAGAATTTGCAAGAGTTCAGGATGCTGAGAAAAGAGCATTTTTGAAATCTGGCCATTGATGACACATGAGATCTGAGATTTTGAAAATTAGGCCCTGAATTTTTTGTTTCAGTTTTACAAAGCATTTATGTGCCTAAAGATGAAGAGAAACAGCTAGGGTGATATATAGAAGGGCCTAAACATTGGTTGTTAGTCAATGAAAATCGAGCATATAAACCAGTCAGATGCTTCTGTAAATCACACTAGATGTCAGGCTGCATATTTAAAAATAGAAAACATTTATAAATCAATTCCTTTGAAGCTACAACTTCTCATAAACCATATCAACTAGCTGGCATCTCAGTATCCAGGGATGGATTGCTCTGAGCCTGGATCCTTATTTTAAAGATGTCTTTTACCTGTATGATGGACCAATGAAACACAGATGGACAAATCACAACAGAAGCATCAGTTGTCATGTCACTGGTTACTAAATTTCTATACCTTTTTGATTGATTCTTCCCACCCCCCACGCCCCCCATGCCCCAGACAAATTATATATTGTTTAACATCACGTTCTGGAAAACATGAAAATATGTTTCTCCTAAGAGATAGTACGTGAGCTACAATAACCTTTTGTATGTCACTGAAATACAGTGAAGTATTTTGAGATGTTTTCTCCACTGAGATTTTATATTCATGTAAAACTAGGTAAAGATGACAGTGATTTGTGATTA
>VYZV01007561.1:0-10667 GCA_013401275.1 Pandion haliaetus | reverse complement strand
TCTAGATTTTAATCACTGCTTAATGGTGGAACACAATGTCCTACTACACAGAACATACAGAGACATCTGCCAAACAGGTATCTGTCGCTCTCTGTACAGCAAAAAAAGGTGCCAGTGGTCACTGAGAACACTGAATACTAACTATCTAATGATAATCAATGTAATTGGGGCCTGACACTCCCCACAGTTACGTGAATATATCTCCCTATTTGGATCAGTGAATGTTGAAGCCTTACTGACAACTGATACTGGCCTGATGAAGTTAGTGAACATACTGGCACTCTCTCGTGGCTTTCAGGCTTGGAGGACACAACTGGGTCACTGGCAATTCCCAGCAAGCAATGCAAAAACTTAATTAATTATTCAGTTCTTCAGCCAACAGTCTCTTTTCCAAGGGCCTTATTTAGTCATGCCAAACTCTTTCTTTTATTTTAAGCACTTTTAACTATTGACTGTTTTATTTTTATTTGGCACTACCAAACAACTTCCTCTGGACTTCAAAGATCCGATATGTCAATCTACTGTTTACACCGCAAAAGTGAAGCTGACACTCCTTCCTCTACTTAATTGGAAAATACCCAATCATTATAAATCAAGCTCCTGCTTCAAACACAGATAGAAAAAAATGCTGGAATTTGCTGTAAAAGAGTTCAAAACACGCACGCTTAACATCTGCTTTCTGAGCTGGCCAGGTCAGTAAAATTTCAATCACGATACTCACACTATGAAAACGAACATACAAAAGAAGAGGTTCATGTGCGAACAAACCACATTAATTTAGAAATACTAACAACCATGAATACTATCAGGAACGTTATTAATTTTTCTGTGTTGCACATCCATATTCTGAGTCTGAAATGCACCTTGCCTTACAGCAAGCCATTTTTAAAGTCCTGATGAGCTGTAAACACTTGTTTCTACTGCCAGTGTGCCAAGCTATTGACCCATAGCACCTTTCAGTTGTACTCATTTTCAGAGAATAGCTTGAGGAAAATGCTGATTTTAAATGCCAGATGTATTTTGCTGTTTGCACATGGGAAGCTCTTCTGTGACAAGAATTGGGATGATTTGGTGTATGTAAAAACCCGTAGAACGCAAAGGGAAGAGGTCAGCTGGTTTCACAGTGGAATACTGTAGAAGGCAAGAGTGGTTAATCCTCACCCAGACCAGTCTAAGTCATATCTTCAGCCTTAGTTACGCTTACTGTCACAGCAGTACTTACTTCAATTAGAAGGTTACACATCACTGGATAAAATGTAAGATGTCAGTTAATGAGGTTTCCATTTCCTTTGTAGTGGTTTAATTGTGGAGTAATTCGCAAGAATTCTCTCAGAATGTACTACCAAATAAATTACAACAGAACCTGCTTATCTCTACCTAAGTTACCTTTTCCATTCATAGACCAGTCCTCAAACTCCAGACTCTTGTTTTACAGTGTTCTATTTAACTATAAAATGCTTATTGAACAACAGCTAACTAATTTCTTTCCTTCCAGACTGCACAATGCAACTTTCTACAGCAGTCATTTGTTTAGTATTGGTCTCCTCCCCCATATTACATTAAAGATAGATATTAATGTTTGGGAGTCTGTCACCCCACATTTGTTCACCCACAACGTATCTTCAACAAATACCTTAATGAAGAAAGAGACATTTTTCTTTCTTCTGCACTACCACAGCCTGGCTATGGTCCACCCACCCAACCTCCTCTCTACTGCCAGGAGCCTGAAGAAGTGCTATGTAACACTGCTAATTCATGCAACATCAACATGAAACTCAATCCTGACTTTACACTGGATAAATTACAAGTGATGGAAAGAATTTCAGTAGGTTGCCCAGGGGAAACAGAATATTTATTTCAACAATGCTCCAATTTCTAAATAGTCCTAAGCTAGTTGTCAACACGGTAAGATTACACTGCTGGTTCACTGCTATTCTAGCAGATGGTGAGGACTTGTAAAAGCAGAATGCACTACCACTTTGCTGTTCTAACATGTTAAAACTGAGGTCTGGAAATGTTCATTCAATCACAGCAATAACAACAGAAATGTGAAGTTTAGACCTTTGATAAACACAATATACATATATATATATAGTTTTATGGGCACTTATACCATCTTCTGAGAAATGCAGAGCTGTGAAAGAGTTTTTCTGTGAAGAAGATTTTCGGTTTTGTTTTTGTACATAATTTAGGTATCCAGTCATAGTTCATTTATCATTTTGATATTAAGTCATTATAGCTGCAAATGTCTTCAAGTTCCGGCACGGCACTCAAAAGCTCCAGAAAAGACTTCCAACGAACACATGAAATGGATTGTAAACACCTAAGTAAGTATGATAGCCAGCCTTGAGTATAAGAGACTTGTCTTTGGATATGTTACATTATTATTGCTCTCTGTGGAATAATTTCCTTAGGAATAAGAGAAGATTTCAGTCCTTGGCCCAAATCCCCAAAACATCAAAAGACAGCAATGCTAAGTGACATACTTCAGACCTCATCTCTTACTGTTTTCATATCCTAAACAGGTTATCTACAGCCTTTAGTCCACAAATTCCTGCTCTATGGCCAGAACCATTGCAGTACACTCAAACTGATGCTAACCAAGAATGATTTCTGACCTATTCATAGACTACATCTATTGTTGTTACAATTACTGCATCTCTTACCATGTCTGCACATCATACAACATAATGTGAAATGTTTTGTTGTCCACGTGGATTTAGACTAACATTTCTGGTGAAACAGACAATTAGCCCCATTTTACAGGTAAGGCAGGAGGATGATGAGTCTTGTTTTGGTTTTGGTTTTGGTTTCTTTTAAAGGCATTTTAAATGCATCTGCTCCACAATACAATGGTAAGTGCTTCATTAAACACTCATATTTTCACAAGCAAGTTTAAAACACTCTGAATCAAGTCAGATGTTCCTTAACTACGATGCTTCTGGAAATAGAATTTATGCCTCAGAGCACTAAGCAGAACCATACGTCAAAATACGGGCTATGGGAGTACCAGAAGGTCGCCCAGGAAGCTCACAGCAGAACAGGGAAGTGAACTACAGCTCTATCAGTCTGCACTCAATCTGCTGAGACAGCCTCTCTTGTCTAATCCCCACCCATTACATTCTCAGGCCCTTCTTTCTCTTTATCTGCTCTCCTCTCTTACCCTCTCGTGCTCTATAACTGCCCACTTTCAAATATCTATCGCCCTTGCTAAGCCTTTTAACAAATTACATATGAACAAATCCTCACTTAAATCCTTATCATACCTTTTACTCATTATTTGTCTTTCTGTAGCCCAAAAGTGGTATGGAACTTGCTCAGCATTCCTTTGTGTTTGTACAGCACCTAGAAAACGTCTCACTGATCCACTTTGGGGTTTCTGTGGTTACTGTGGAGATAGAAGTAACAGCAAAAGGATTGAGGATTAAAAAGTCTAATAAGAAAAAATACACACCTATAAAAATTACATCATACTGTCTAGACCTGTTGAACTCAACATAATAACTGAATGGGGTTATGTTTCTTTATTGGCTTATTTAATGAGGAAGGAAATAAAAATTTTTCTCCCTGATGCTCATGACAACACTATTGAATGCCCAAGCTGAAACTCTACTGAGGTAGAAAATGGGGACAGGAAAGAAGCTTTAAGATTGCCTATATAGTGAGGGGTGTTTATCAAGATTTAGAGATAAATTGCCTGGAAGACTGCTGAGGTATGGTATGAAGCCATACAAAAACCCAACTAGCATGTTGAAAACTGTGAATTTTGATTGATGCCACTATTTGGGCCTGTCCTGGTTTCAGCCGGGACAGAGTTAATTTTCTTTGCAATAGCTGATATAGTGCTGTGTTTTGGGTTCAGTATGAGAACAATGTTGATAACACACTGATGTTTTCAGTTGTTGCTAAGTAGTGGTTAAGATGAAGTCAAGGATTTTTCAGCTTCCCATGCCCAGCCAGCAAGAAAGCTGGAGGGGCACAAGAAGTTGGGAGGGGACACAGCCAGGGCAGCTGACCCAAAGTGGCCAAAGGGGTATTCCATACCATGTGACATCATGTCCAGTATATAAACTGGGGGGAGTTGGCCTGGGGGGATTGCTGCTCGGGAACTAACTGGGCATCAGTCAGCCAGTGGCAAGCAATTGCACTGCACATCACTTGTTTCATATATTCCAATTCTTTTAGTATTATTACTGTAATTTTATTATTTTTATTATTAGCTTTATTAGTTTCTTCCTTTCTATTCTATTACATTGTTCTTACCTCAACCCATGAGTTTTACCTTTTTCCTTCTCATCCTCTGCCCCATCCCACTGGGTGGGGGGAGAAGTGAGCGAGCAGCTGTGTGGTGCTTAGTTGCTGGATAGGGTGAAACCATGACAGGGCCTGATATAAAAACCTGCACAGATTTGACAGTCTGGGTTGTAAATATCCACCCTTGTTAGATACATTACACTACTGGCACAAGATTTTCTTTAGCTGCTATTCCTGCTTTGTTCTGCATTTCCTCCCTCTATTTCAGTTCTGAAACTTTTCTCTTTCACTACCTGGCAGAATTAATCCCACGTGAACAGATTAAGCTGTGTCACTACAAGGCCAAGTACCTTCCAGTGTGATAATACGACTGACCTAATTCCATGCAGTCAAGCTCCATCTACCAATGGCAGCCTAAACCCAGAGCAGCAGAGACCACCGAACAGCAATTTACACTTTATATTTCAGTGCACAAGGGAGGCAAAAAATACTGGAGCAGGTGGTTCATAGAGGGCTTGAGATATACACACCGGGACTTTTCTCGTACACTATCACCGGTTCATAACTTTTGCCAAGATAGTGCAACAATCATCAGGTAGAGGTTCACCAGTGCAAAGTGAGTCACCAGGACGATGGCAAGCTGGGAATATATGGGTACCCACTGCTGAAAGCAGTACCACCACCATGGTGTTTCCACATTACCTTTCATCCCAGATAAATCTACTGGGTGCAATTAGCTATAAACAGGAATGGAATGTAGTTAAGTGCTGTGCAGCTATTTAATATTGCAGAGCAATACTGCACAAAAGTTTAGGAGAGGAACTGATAACGAGCATCACATTCAAATGAAACTTTAAGAGTCTTTAACCTTAAGAATATAACTACCTGGTTGGAATTTGTCCAGAACATAGAAAAATATCAAAAAGTACTGGGGGATAATTAATGTGCTCAACATTGTCTAAAGAATGACGATTTTTCCTCAAGGCTTCTTAAACACAGATGATTATGTTAAGACTTTAACTGTGTTGACACTAACAATCTTCTGAAGACACATATAGATAGCTATGTATATACATATTTGATGCATTACATCTTATGTTTTTATAATGTTCATTTCCTTTTGACAGCATAACTGCTTTTGATGTTTCAGAAATGCAGATTTAGCCCTAATCCTTTTCTTTTAAATACTTTATAACACGAAAAAAGATTTTAAATGGAAACTGTATGTCCATTTAACTTAGAAAAGTCAAAATACCCCCTCCAAACCTTCACTCTTCTCGACACCAATTATTCTGTATTTTTTGTTAAAGTTTGACACGTAATCCACTCTCAGTAACACTATGTTTATATAAGGCACAAGGCAAGGGGAAATACGCAAAGGTTTCATTATTAGAAATAGAAACAAACCTCGAGAAATTTCAAAAGGCAAAAAAGAAAAAGTGTTACTGCTATAGTAGCTACACATACATTCATCCACTGAACGTGCATACCCAAAATAGATAGACAGCTTACCACCTCCACAGAAAGAACATTCCTACCTCAATAACTATAATTATTTTTTTTCCCCCAGAGCAGGCACATCTAGACTATATTTGAATGTTCTGGCTCAGATCCGATGGTAGTATTCATGTTATGTATTCAGAAGGGAAACCATTCCCCAAGGGAAAATATGGGCAGGTGTGCTCCTCACTGAAAATATAGTAAAGTTATTTCATTAACTCTGCTTCAATTTTTTTGCACAGCTTATGAATAAACTAGTTAAGTGTGTACCTGTAAAGCATGTGTTTACAGTGATGCAACCACCCACAGGGGATGGCTATTTGCTTCTTACTGCTGTTAGTAAAACTCAGGCACTCAGATCCCACAGATAGGTTGCAAAATCAGAGCCACAACGTACAGTGAGAATGAATGAACTACAGGAGCTTTGCAGTTGTTTTGCTTGTCCTTCTCCACCTTTCTTGTCTGTATTGCTAGCTAAGGGAATTCAAGTGTTAACGTAAGTATCTACAATATAACTTTTACCTTCAATATTTTACCTTTTATCTACAATATAACTTGTCATACCTTGTTGGTCATCTGTGTTACTTTGCTGGTATTACTGGGCAGACCTGACAAAGAGCTCCATAACCTCAAGTGTACAATATCGAGTAAGCCCATCTCTGAACACTGCTTCCCAGCACATCTGCTCCCGGTGCTTTACTGCCCAGAGAATCACCACCACCTGCACCGACCTCGTGTCTTGTCTCTCACACATGTGAGATTCTTTCCCAGAATCTCTAGGGCTTTGCTATCAGCAATGCTTAGGCAAGTAAAAGTTTTCACAAAGATGACAAGATTTCCTAAAATGAGAGGGAGGCTGTAATAGAAAATACACATCGTTCAGAAAAATAAAACCAGCATACTCGTGTCAAAACCATGACTTAGGTCTGTGTGTAGAACCAGCTACTCACAGCTGCGTTTGCTGGTGATTATGGTATAATTTCATCATCTATTTCACAAATATCCACAAAAGTGTTTTGCATGTAAATATTCATAAGGTGCAAATTAGTGGTTTCACAGCTCTTTCCCCTTTCTTCTCCTCCTACAAACTGCTACAATAAAACCTCACTTCACAGAATCCCAGTTAAATGTAAGCAAGGTCTCTTCCTTGATCTACACTCATGCATATCACCTCTCTAGGTTATTTAAAATACTGGTTATTCAAATGTTGTTGATGGCTCCGAAGCATGACATGCACATGTTGGTACTGATTTTCAGCTAGAGAAAATAATGGGAAATCCCAGAATATTTTCAAAAAAGATTGAGAGATTAACTCAGTGGCTGGTTCAAAATTTGCAGAGTTAAAGGCATCACACTTAGCAGGTCCTTCTTGAAAAAGCACATCCCAACAGTGTGACCTTTAGACAACACCATTGTAGTAAATCATATTTGTTTTACACAGGGAGAGGTGTAGCTTGGAAATCTTTGGTCCACTGNGGAAAAAAAAAAAAAAAAAATCCCTCTCCCTTTTAAGATGCTTAAAAGAAACATCTATGAAGGTAATACTAAATGTACAGGTCAAGTCCAGAGTCCTGACTCCTGCAAAGCCTCTGTATTTGAAAACACTAAATCCTAGTCCCACACTTTAGCTTCCTTAAACTACATTTGACCAAAAGAGTAGGGGTTGCAAACTCAATATTGACATCCAAAAACTTACACAGAACAGACCACATAGTAAGGAAATCCATCCTGATCTCAGTACTGAAGAAATATCACCTTCCACTACCACTACTGATGAAGCTGTGTGTATAGATCATTCTAAGTATGGAGTCATATGAAGACCATAGACACAATATCCTCATCACAAAGGCATTGCACATGTTTTTTATAAATGCTGGTAAGTTCTAAGAAAAAAAGTTACTTTCTTTTTAAAATGAAAAAGATAAGTCTTTCAGTCCCAGATTCCTAAATTAATTACATTTAAGTATTTATTCTGCACACCAAAGAAATTAATCCCTGTCATTTGCTTATACACAGTGAACACGTGTGGTATCTGATCTGTTTAAAGCATTGCCATATTTCTTACAATGAAAACAGAATTTTTAGGAAAAAGGTCTACTTTGCAGCCGAACTTCTTGTGCTGACGTGTGCTGCAGACCCTACACAGCCATCAGACAACACTTTGTAATGTCAGAACTGCAGAGAGGATGGAGGACAGTACTGAAGGAAGCTTTCCATTGAAGCAACTACCTCAGACCCCAAGATGTTCTAGGGGGTTATTTTATTTTGGTTTACATGCACTAGGAGAAAAGCAGCCATGGAACATTTCACTGTTTTCTTTTCTTCTCGTCCGCAACATTTTTTTTCCTCCATCATCTATTATCATTACCAGAGATAAGAAAAGTTAAACGTTTACACCAGCTCCAGGCAGACATTGAGAATCCTTTAACAATTCCCTTGGAAACTCCATCTGTCTGATTCACTTTTCAATGAACCAGAAGACAAGTATTGTTTCCTACAAATACAGTTGACGCTATAGTTCCAGGTTCAAACTGTTCTCCCCCAATTTCAGACCCAATGCCTGCATAAATAAATTCAATTATTCTGCTAGCTCTACCAATAGAAATAAGTAAAATGTCATCAAAGTTTGGTTGTTGGATACTATTTATTTGATGCAGAATGAGCACTGAATTAATTGGCAAATTAATCATCAAATTCTATTATTACCTTTGAATAGATTTAAGCTACTCCATGTGAAACTATAGCTTATTCTTATACAACTTTGACCACTGGCTAAATGTACAAAGCCTACAAAATGTACAAATCATCAGGGATGATCTTTATAAAAATGTGATTTGTGAATAATATGAAGAAGTTGGATGTTGGAGACATTGCTGACATTTCATATTAAAGCCAGAAATTGTTATTAAATTGAGCTGAAATGTGCTATAGCAGAGAGGAAAAGGTGATCATCAATAAACTTCATTTATTAGAGTGCTCTATTATTGACATTTTGTAAAATCAGAAATCATGAGATTTTAATGATTTTTTGCCTTCCACAAATTTGACTAGGAGTAGGATCATCTAGTAAAATACTGAGAGAATGCAACTGGCTGGAAGTGCACAGTGAGTGGAGCATTTTCTCACTAATTTTAAAATATTCTATTCAAATTCATTCTTGTCCTCATCTAAAAGAGATTTAGGAACATGTGCCTCAGTGACCCACATAAGCAGCACGTTCTGTCAGCCCTATGTGTTAGGGCAATGCCTGAGACAGAGGGCACAGAAGGATGAATGCCCTTAGTGGTGTGAAGGTGTGCGAGTGAAAAGTCAGGAAAAGGCTTGGAAGGCTCCACCTGGTACCCAGCTCCCTTTGCTACTCTGTCATCCCCAAACACTCTGACAGCAGGAGCAGATCATCACAGTTGAAAATAAAAATTGTCACCCCCTATCACATGCAAAGCAAAGCGATGGTCAAGCTTCCGTAGTCAAGCTTCTCTACGATTGTATTGGTTTCTAGACAGGCAGACATATAAAGCACAGTTCATTACATTTTTGACCTGTTAGCCAAAGCACTGGATAGGGTTCCTAATTGCTCATTTATTAAATACATTTTATGTCTGTTTCTATCAGTAGGACATCCAAGAAAACATTGCTATCTACACAAAAGGCTTCATTATTCAGATGCATATTCTGAATAGTTTTCCAGCCTCTATAATTTCCTTATTTGCAGCATTCTGCATTTGAGACATTTCCAGTACCCAAATGTTGCATTTCATCTTTCTTCATCTATTCCCAATAGAACCATCATAACTTATAAGTAAATCTGAATGGCAGATTTCTGAAGCAAACACATGATTTATGATTTAGCTTTAAAAAGATCTCTTACATTTAACATTCAATGTATTGTCAAACATTCTCGTAAGTCAACACATATTCTGTCTGAATATAGCAAGAGATGAAAAGGGTATAAATAAGCCAGAAGAATTTTTTTTTTTTTTTTTAAAACAAGTTGTAATCACTTCCTTAGAGCTTCTGGGTATTTATTGCAATTATGGAACTAAGAGTTTGGTTGAAGGCAGTGAGAGATATGAAGGGTTCGCTGCCCTTGGGGTACGCATTCATTTTCTCCTACAAAGATAATCCTGTGAGCCAAATCAAAATATTCTCCACAGAACATATTCTTGCTCTTTTTAAGTGACAAAATCAATTTGATTGGGATTGCTCGAGTCTCACGATAAAATGGCTGATAACTAAACATACTAAGGCATTTCTTTAATTTAGGGGAGAATTATTCATCCAGTTATGAGGGAACTGGTTTGTGTCAACACATCATCCTCATCACTATCTGCTTTACCCATAGAAGACTCATAGCCACAAACACAGGTGTTTCACTTGAATCACACTGTGGCTTCAGCAGGCAAAATTAAATCAATACCCTCGCAAGTAAAATTGGCTCAGTAACATTTACAGCATCATGGGGGACTTTTTTTTTTTTTCCAAGAACTCTACTGGAAATTTAACACAGCAGAGAGCAAGGAGGTTCCTGGAGTGTGTGGAAGGTAACTTCCTGACACAGCTGGTAGTTGAGCCTATGAGGGGAGGAGCCTCACTAGACCTCCTGTTTGCAAACAGGGAAGGACTGGTGGGACATGTGGTGGTTGGAGGCTGTCTTGGGCTTAGTGACCATGAAATGATTCTCAGTTCTTAGTGAGCCAAGGAAGGTGGTCAGTAAAACCACCACTACGGATTTCTGGAGGGCACACTTTGGCCTTCTCAGGTCACTGGTTGAGAGAGTCCCTTGGGAGACAGTCCTGAAGGGCAAAGGGGTCCAGGAAGGCTGGACATTCTTCAGGAAGGAAATCTTAAAGGCTCAGGACCAGGCTATTCCCTCGCGCCACATGACAAACTGCCAGGGAAGACAACCGGCCTGG
>VYZV01007553.1:6209-26860 GCA_013401275.1 Pandion haliaetus | reverse complement strand
AACCACGTTGGAGAAGTTGGTGAAGGACTGTCTCCCGTGGGAGGGACCCCACGGTGGAGCAGGGGACGAGTGAGGAACCTTCCCCCTGAGGAAAGAAGCGGCAGAGACGATGTGTGGCGAGCTGACTCAACCCCCATCCCCTGTTCCCCTGTGCTGCCGGGGGGAAGAGGTAGAAAGCACCGGGAATGGAGCTGAGCCGGGAAGGCGGGAGGGGTGGGGGGAGGTGTTCTGATGTTTGGTTTCCCTTCCTAATACCCTTGTGTTTTGTTTTTGTTTTGATTGGTAGTAAATTAAATTGATTTTGTTTCTTCCCCAAGTTGAGCCTGTCTTTTGCCCGTGACCATAAGTGGGGAGTGATCCCTCCCAGTCCTTGTCTCGACCCATGAGCCTGCCTTTGTATTTTCTCCTCATCCCAACGTGGCCAGGTGAGGGGCTGGGGGGTGAGTGAGTGGCTTCGTGGTGCTTTGTTACCGGCTGAGCTGACCTGAAACCACGACAAAATTATATTGACCACAAAATGGATTAAGACACTTGCTTAAGTTTGTCAATAATAAAAGCAAAAGATGTAGTATGACAGACATGTGGGTAATGATCAAGAGTACAACAGACCCCTTCCTTACTGTTCAACCACAACCCTCGGTCTGGCTGTTGGTGACCAAATACTGCCTGCTGCCTATGGGATGGTATAAAAGGAAACTAAACAAAATGTATTGAGTGTTTCTGGACATGGGATTATGTGAAGAGAAAAGAAAGCTTTGCTGATGGCTTGTAATTCCACTTAGTTTTAGTTGCTTGCCATGGCAGGGGGTGGGGAGTCAGATGTTTCACATGGGTAGTTTTCTGTAGATGTTAGGTAAATTTTCCTGAAAAATGTTGGTAAGTATGTGGTGATGACCAAGCTGTTTCTGTGCACAAGTTTGATAAGGGAAGGATGTCCTTCCAATTAAATAAATAGCCCAGGTTAGCTCAATCCTCAGATCTACCAATTCTTCCTTTATCCTAAAAGCTAGAAAAATAATTTTGCACTTGTAAAATAAGCATTAATACCCTCTTTTCTCATCTTTAGTGCATTCAGATGACAAACTCTTCTCTTAGCATATAAATGGTCCTTATGGCATTGCATCCTAATTTTTATGGAGGACTTTAAAAAGTATGGATTAACTATTTACTATTCCCATTCAAGTCTGTTTTGTTAGTAACTATCCAGTGTGTAAAGCCAGAGACTGATAAGGTCTTTCTGATTAATTGACCATTATGGTGTCAGTCCCAACAGTTGGGATTATCAAGTGAAAGAGGGGCATGACTTCTTTCTCAGGTACCCATTGGTAGAGGTGAAAAAAACCTCCTGGCTGCTTAAAACAAACATGACATTACTTCCTGACAATGACAGCACTGGTTTAAGGTGATTTTTGGCTTCTGTAGATTTGTGGGGGCTGTCTTTTTACTTAGACAATAGTTGGTCTGGAAATCTGACTCCTATTTAACTTTTCTTATGGTTTTGGGTATTGTGCTGATGAAATGCTGGAGATTTAAAGAAAAGCTATAAAAGGCAAGGAATGGCTGATTCTGTTAGCATTTCTCTTCAAAACTGCACTATTATCCTGAATTGAATCTTTGTCATCCATGCTTACTACACGTTGGTTTTTGGGGCCTGACTTTAGTGCATGCGATAGGTTAGATTTTTCCAAAGTAAATCAAGAAGCTCCACTGTAGGTGCACTTCAATTGCTGATGGAGATGCTCTTTGAATATGTCTGCAGGACATCCTCAAAACATGCACGGTGGAAACCTACAACATAGGCGACCAGAGTAAGTCTAGTACAAAGTAAAAAAAGCCTTATGTTTTACATAGCGTGAATGCCAAGTGCCTTAGCACCAACTGCTTCAGTTACTGATTGCCTACTGCAGCCCTGAATTACCAGATAATATTGACAGAGTCAGTCTGCCCCCCCCTATTCTCACCACCCAATTACCATTGTGGGTGGAAGATTGAGTTGTTATGTATCCTGAAATTCCTGATTGCATTGGATTTGTGTGAAGTTGGAGTGAAGGAAAAGAGCAATTTGGATATTGCAGAAGGAAAAAATACCTGTGATGCTCAGACCATGACATTAATATTAATTTTTTTTCCTTCTACTTATTTTGCTCAGGTGTTTTTTGCTCTGGCATTACATAGTGCTGTAACAGTTAGAGATAGGTCTGAATTGAAATCTGGCAACTCCCCAAAATCCTGGGTTCTTGTCACACTAGTCTAAACTCCCTCCCACTTGGGGAGGGTAGATTCAATACTGAGCCCGCATCCACAAAAGCAGGGTTGGAGCTCTGAAAACAGTTGGACTCTAGAAATACACATGAAAGGTTACCTTAATACTAGAGGATACCTAAAACCCAGGCTGCATTGAAATCAGTAGCAACACTTTTATTCATTGAAGTTGGGCTTGGTGTTTTCTTACTGCTAGTAATTAGTCACAATGTGAAATGTGTTATTGCTGTATTAGCTATGATGTCAGCTGTAATGCAACATCACCCCCACTAACAAGTCTGAGCATCTTACTGAGGAATAAGAGCCCCAAACCACTATATGGACATGGACTATTAACAGGTTTAACTGGAAACATACCAAATAATTAGATTGCTTCCTAAATAGCGTGTATTTATTGACTGCCAGCAATGATCTGATCCTTCAGTAGATAATAAACCAATCAATTTGAAATAGTTTTATTGTGTTAATCTGTCTCAAAGTTATGGGTTACCCTAGCAGAAGTTTATACAATGACTTAAAATGGGAGCTGCGAATGCAGAAGAGGAGGACTGTTAAGAAAAGTAATTAACATTATTGAAAATAGAATTTGTTCCTGTGTGGTGGGAGTGCTGATTGAACACATGAGCTCCACTTACATTTTGTTGTGCAATAGATTTTTTTAATAACACTGCAAGTGAATTGCGATGGAAAAGAGAGAATCACTGGAGTAGAGATTTTTTGAATGTTTTATTTATAGCAGTTTAGGAAGGATGCAGAGTGGGTTCTATGTGAAATAGCTATTCTGCAGTACACTTACAAAGTTATGAAAGAAAAAACCTCTAAACTGATGTTAAAATTAAAGAATGCTTGATGTTAATAATTTCAAAAATGTCATGTTTTAATTTTAGACTAACAGCTTAGCTTTGACTTCTGAACTTTATTATAAAATTTGCTTTTTTCCAGGTGACAATAGAATTTTTTTACATTAAATCAAGACATATTTAAGAAAAATGTATTTCTAAGCCTTAGGTATCTTCTGGAGCCCTGAAAAGTATGGATGTACTTTGTCCTTAATATGTATATATGGACACTCTAAGATGTATATACTAGATGCTTGTGTTTATACGTGAACTGCTGCAGCTATGAATTGTTCATAAGTCTTCTCTTGCAAGCTATGTAACCTTTACCTGTTTTCCTAAGCCAATTTTTTTTTTTTTTTATCACAGAGTTGGGGGGGAACAATGGCACAATCTTCCCATTTCTTTCCTAAACATTATGTGTATATATGTGCAAGTAAGTACTGTCTAACTTCAATATCACAGTAGATTTGTAACACTGATTGTCCAATAGTGATCTCCAGCTTTTCAATATTAGGAAAGAGTTATTACCAAGGCTGTGTGAATGGGGAGATTTAAGGTGGTGTTAACTTTAAGATGCTCACGTGAGGGGAAAAATTGTAACAGAAAGAGACACCTATGAGTGTGCAGAGTGGTTGGGTCTGCTGAGACTTACTGAAGGGAAGGAGTTTGCTCCACTATTTTATTAACAAAAATATTTTGGTCAACTGAAACTATGTAACTTTTTTGTTGGGACAAGGGAGGAAAATATGGACTTATTGAAGAAAAGGTGTTTACTCCGCTGTTTTATTAACAATTTTTGGTCAACTGAAACTATGTAACTTTTGCATATTATTTAGATTCTTCACTTGCTAAGACTTTTAATTTCAAAATGCTCTACCTTTAAATAACGGTAAAGTAACACTATGTTGCTGTGAGTAAAAACATTTTTTTGTTCCATCAGTGAACCAAAAAAATCAATTTGCTTGTACAGGTTTGCTGTGGATTAGTGTGCCATTTTTTTACCACTTGCTTTCCTGACTGTAAATGCATTTTAATTCTATTTCACTTCAACATTCTTCCACCTCTCAGGGTTTTTCCTCCCAGCTTTTTATGTACAGTATTTGAACTACATGGGCAAGATAAGGATGCTGTTCATTGAAAAGTGTGACAGGCTGGCATTAACCTGTCCAGAATTCATGTCTGATAGAGCAGATACTGTTTAGATGAGTTATATATCCAGTCTCTAAAAGCTTTTCAATAGTAAACCAAAGCCCTTTACTTTTCTTTAACAATAACGTAGTAGGAGATCAAATCCCTTGTATGCTTTCAGTAATCCATGGTGAACATGGAGGCACTAGTACAGTTTTATACAAGCACATCTGGCATTTGGAAGGATGGAACAAGCTGTTCTTCTTACTTGAGCTCTGGTTTCTAGGTTGGTGTCATATTCATGTGGTCTTTTCCTTGTGGGATATTAAAATCCATCAACACATAAGCAATACCTGACACTGGCAGAGGGCTCATTCACTGCACCTATCTGAAGCAGTGACTGTCTGTGGCCAGCAGTTATGTGGGTGTTTCCTCTCCCTTGCTACCTTCACCTTCCCTTGGGCTGGCCCTGTGTTTGGTTGTGGAGGAACTGGTGTCACTGGTGGTTCAGAACTGGTCTGACTATCTGAGAAAAGACTACATGAAGGAGGCTGTCCTCTCTGGCAAACCAAAGAACCTGGTCTGTGGAGACCTAGATTAGGCTTTTGCATTTTTCCTTGACAGACAGGTGCTCTCTGACCCTCGCTTCACTTCAGGTCTATCTGTACTTTAACTTATCCTCTAAAGCAGTGCTCATGGATTTCAGGGTATATGAAGGAGAGTCCTAAGAAAAGGCTAGGTTCATCTGGAGATGGAAAGCAGTGCTGGGATGATTTGCAGCAAGTGTTGCCACTAGTGCATGTTTGTTGCTTTTGTGGATTTTTATTTTCTCTTAAACTGCACTAGATGGCAGTGGAGGTGAAAGTGATTGTCTGGGGTGCTTGCCAGCTTCTGTTTCTAAAACTAGCAATGGCTGTAGGACTGGCTGTGGAAGAGCTGGCTAACCTCTTTGTGCTTTTGGACCCCAGGAAACCCAACTGCTGAACTATACTGGCCAGGCAGAGGACTACCAGCTGGTCCTGGGTGGAGGGAGGGAGCCTGGGACACAACTAGATGCCCAGCCAGAGACCTAGCTGGGAGTGGGCAGCCCTCAACAAGGGGGTGTGAGGCTGAGTTGCAGGGGGACAGGAGAGACCCCCACAAAAGATGCAGAATGTTGTGAAAAGGAGATACTAAAAGGTTTTTTTTTAGTTTTTTTCAGGAATCGCCTGTGTTTTTTAACGTGTTTGTACTGAACAATCCTTAGCACAGCCCTGCTAGTGATCACTAGCTTGTGACTGCTGAACTGCATCCTTTGAGCCTTTTGAAAGCTATTTGTTTCAGTATCTCTGACATAGTGTTGTTGCTGTTCCTCTTGGAAGCCTGCATGTCTTCTGTAGTTAAGCTTTTTCTCTTGCCAAAGCCTGCTGGCAGAAGGCCAGAGCTCTAACCTACCTTCACCCGATCAATCTCTAAGTCCCAGTGGAAGGAAGTGGTGTTCAAAGCTGACCTTGGGGGTTTAGCAGAAGGTATGTCGTGCTGATATACCTGAGTCTTTGGCCTGCAGGATAGAGTACAGCTGTCAGATCTGTGGGAAGCCACCTTGTGTTTCCTGAGGATCTGGGGCAATCGGGTTTGTGATAAGCTCATTCCTTTAATTGTTCATATCCACCAAATGAAAGGTCCTTGTCCTGTTTTTCGAGCCCATCAATGGGTGCGACCCCTGAAAACCCCTGATGTGCTGTGAAGTGTGGATGGCTGACTTTTTGGCCAGGATGGAATTTTCAGCATGCAAATTGAGTGGGGTTGTAGACATATGTTTGTGGATCAGCCCAAGTGTGTGAAACTCCTACTAGGAAATAAGAGATGCAGTGCTAGTCTACAAGGAAAGGGTGGTGGGGAGTGAATCACGGGAGACACTTGTCTATCTTATTTGGGCAGAGGCTGAGAATGACAAACTGAAACAGAGATGGCAAGTTTAAAGTGGAACTGTCATAATTTCTTTGCTGTCTTCTGCACAAGGTTGGAATTTCCCCTGTTGCAGATGGCAGGAAAAAAATGACTGGGCTCTTGTGTCGAGTCAGGCACAGCACAAACTCCAGGAAGCCAGATGTTGCTTCAGGAATGAATTTGGCCCAGTGAATGTCACATTAGCACATTCAGAGCACAAAATGCCCTTTCTGAAAATTTCTATTGATTTTTGTGACAAACGAAATATTGCAGAGTATGAACACAAATGCATTGTTCCCCTTCTGCTGAGATGTTACAAATTCTGTATAATACTAGTGGGACAGGTGCTGCAAGGGGACTGGCCAAGTCATTTAAACGTGGGGGGGCCTGATGGTAATTCTTAGACAAGAGAGTTTCAGGATTAAGATCTTTCTGTTTGATTTACCTGGGCTCAGATTGCTCATACTGAATGCACACCAAGTGACTCTGCTTTGCCAGGCTTTTTATGACCAAGGCATAGTTTATGTTGAGTGATTTCAGTGTGCATAATTTCAGAGGATCAAGTTATGGGGCATTTGTATCCTTAATGTTGATTAAGAGTTGTGCTCTGTGTAATTCCATATTCATAATGAAGCACGTCTATAATGATGGAATATTGCCAGGTATTCCTATCAGTGAGGATAGGATTTTACAACCTATAATACTATATGATGCATACCATGCACATACACTGACTATACACATACCATACACTGAGGCCTGTTCTTCCTCCTCCTCACACCATGCCTTTCCTTTGTGCAGTCCCTGAGGGTGCTAGGTCTGATTGAAGTTACTGCTGTTGCTGTAGCAGGTCTACAGCTTTGCTGAGACTGAGGTCACTGTTGCAGGCAAACACGATCTAGCAGAACCTGAATGGTCTCATTCCATTCCTCTTAAAGAAACTGAACTTCTCTAATCTTTTCCATTTCATCCCCACAATGTATGGGTCTGGCAGTGACTCCAGAGACATAGATGTGTCTGGCTCAGAGGGATGAAGACAATGGGGAGGAAGAGAATTGGGAGGGAATATGCAAGACACAACTGAACGGTTGGGCCTGGAATGTGAGACTCCGAAGACTGACAGCTTTCTGTCCCCAGCACAGATTGCTGCATTGTAGGCACCTCATCCAATGCAGTCCCATTTGGAAGCTTAATGTGGTTCACGTGGTTCTGTATAAGGTTGTGTCTTTGCAGTAAATGATGGGTGTTCCCTCAGCAGCAATGATCCCTTTAAGCTCAAGTGAAAAAGGTGTGTAAGAGGAAAGAGATATGCAAAAGAGAAGACAGTGACTGTCAAACAATCCCTTTTGTGATCATTTTATTACAGGATTTTTTTAAACATAATTTCTGCTTTCTAGAGCTGTTTTCTCCTCCTTCTCTCTGGATATGACCAGGAACTTTCTTTTAAAATATGAGTCAACAATAAAATACAATGCATTTTGCGACAGGGCTGAACTCACGATGAAAAATAGGAGTACTTCTGCTAAATCTAAACCAACTGTGAAAAAAAAATATAATTACTTGCTACGGGCTTTAAGTGTTAATCTTGTTTCAGTGGTTACGCTTATGCAGTAGTAATAGGAGGGGCAAAGTGCTGGACCATCTGGGACCTGTAAGAGATAAGCGTATGCCGGCATGTTCAACTGAGCAGATGCAAGAAGTGTTGGACTAGGTGCTTCAGATATTTTTCTGGGATAAACAGTTTGAACCTTCATGTTAAAAATGAGTCAAGGTGCCTGCGTTTACTTTAAAATGCCTTAATTCCACACTTATGGGGTGCTTTTTTGCATGGGTCAGTGCAAACCAAGAAACATTTTTCAGAAGCTATGCATTATCTGGGCTGCTAAACAAATAAACAAAATTAAAGAAAAATTAATTCAGTTCTGCTTTAATAGGCAGAGGAATTGCAGATTATCCACTTCTGGTAATCAAGAATTTCACATGTAATGAAATCTGAGCCCCACTTTTACCACCAAAGCTTATGAATCGTGCAACTGAAGCCTCTGGCCACCTGAACCTTTTCTAGGGCAACGACGTAGAAGCTTCTCTATGGCACATATATGGTGACTATTCCAGCATCCTCTTTATCTTACAGTACTAGGTCACATGAAGTTTGTGCTTGTTGGGTCACAATGATGGTAAACTTCCAAAAAGTGGAGGTGAAACCTCCAGGGAGCTTTGCAAAGTGTAAAAGCTGTGTATGGATATGAGTGTCTGCTTTTGGTCTCTTAGTTAAAGACAAGACCCAGTCCTGGAACCTTTGGCCAAGGCAAGGTTTTCTTTCACTGCAAAAAAGAAGATGTGGTGTAGGAAGGAGAGCCTTCCTTCAGGGTATTGTGACTGCTGGCCAGGCCTAAAGGGGTATGGCCCATGGAGCCACCACCAGTGGTTCTGCAGGGAGAACCCAGCCTTGCTTTCCATATTAGGGGTATGGAGCCAGTGGTTTGTTTTGAATTGGATCCTGTAAGGAACTGTGTTCCTGGTATGTGGCCTTGGAATCTGACCAAGTCCTATAATTCCCATAACCTTTTATTCCTGCAACGTGGAAAGAGTTTTCATGCATTTTCTGATTATTTTAAGGATTGGAAGGACGAGAAGACGCACCTGACTGGTTATGTCGCTGAACCATTATACTTGGTTTTCTTGTCGTGGCTAATACATTCTGTTTACCTACTTTCGTATTAACTTTGTTCTTATACTGCATCTATACTTTCATATGTGTAAGCAAGGTATTTAATTTTACAATTCTTCATTACAAATATTTCCCTTCAACTTCTTTTTCTCTTCCCAAGGCAATAGAAATCTATAGCATATTCTCCACAAAACCTTTTGTTCTTGTAAGGTGAGTTATATTTTGGCTTTGAACACATAACTGTTGTCTTTTTAATTTGAAGCCCAGCACCAGAATTTTTCTCAAGACTTCAATCTGAGTGTTTTATTTTTCTGAAGTGCTGCAAGAGAAAGTTCTGGTAATCAATCATGGATACAAGCACAGGATTTAAAGTTTAGCTAGCAGAGAAAATGAGAAATAGCTAGATCTTGCAGTATTTTAGGTTTTAATATGGTAATAGATGAGAAGTTGTCTAAAAGTTAAGTGGGTCTAACTACCGACATATGCTTGGGCTTAGTATAGGTTAGCTGTGGCTGCCAGTCATAGGTCAGATGTGATGATGATTAAGCATGAGCCTTAGAGATACTTCCAGAGTCCTGCTCTGTGACTGCATCATTTGTCCCCTGCTGTGCGACCTTTTATGTGTTGTCCAATATGTGGCAAGCACTGCTCTGCTGTTGGAAGGTGGTCTGTGGATGAAATCCATCAAGTACTGCAGTTCTAGGGCAAAAGGAAGCGGGTCACTTGTAAGAGCTTTCAAAGACATCTTTCCCTGGACTGGCTGCTGTAACCCGAGGTGTAAGACCAGCACTTGCTAATATCCTTCATGTGAATAGTGGCCAAGGAGCCCATGGGTACAGTCACTGCATTTGAAAGCACATCCTGCTTTCAGGCCCTCTATTCTATACCCAAAATTCTCTCTTGAGCTCTGATGTGGGATCACCTACATTGTCCTACATACAAATAACCCGTTTCTATGGTTCCCTTGTCCTGCCTTCTCTGTTATATGAATTTTTTGGGGGGGGGTTTGTCACAGCTTGGTCTTAATTTCAATAACTGAAAACTCTGTGAATGAAACTTTCCTTTTAAATAGGAATACATTATACAGAAATATAGACCAATTTTATTGTTAGACATGTATTTAAGGGATAGGATTGAAACACGTAGGTTAAATGTTTTGGCAGAGAGGCTTCCCATGTGAATAAGTTTAGAAATCAGATTTCAAAAGCAGGACTGTGAGGTTTGAACTCAGTGTGCCACAACAGGCATACAGACAGCAACACCTGTGTCCATGTATTATGTTTGGGGGTTTTGTCACAGGAGTTGGTGGAGCCAAGATCTCATACCCCATGAACTACTGGGCTTACAACACCAGAACAAGTGTTTGCATATCTAGGTAGTTGTGAGGGAAGAGCTTGTGAAGTTCTGGAGGAGGTCCCTTATGTGTCTATGAGTTGACTTGTGTTCTTAGTGGTTTAGAAGTTACTGCCCTGGAACAAAATTAGTTTGCTTAGTGAAAGCAGGGGAGAGACTGCTGGTTTTTCATGGGTTTTGTGCATTCTAACATTCTTTCTTTGGCACATTGTCTTCTAGCAAAATATCATTCTTGACTCTGTTGGTCTGAGCCTCTAAAACTAGTTTCTAAGCATGCTGTGTGGACTGCTACATATACTGGCAGAGCTAAGTCACCAGCCAGATGTTATCTACTTGGCTCCAGTTTCTGAAAGGATATGTTCAGTGGGGCAGGCACTCAAGATGTTCAGACACTCAAGACAGCGCTCTAATGCCTTCTTGTGTGTTCTTCCTGTACATTGAAAGTTTTAATGTGATTCTATCACTACACAAAACCACTGCATCTCTGAGAACAGTATGCTGCTTGCTGAAAGCTTAAATGCTTCAGGGAAATGCATTAAAACAGTAGTTTATTCCCAGAAATGCCAGCAAGCCTGTTGTTAATCGACTTGTGTATGCCCAGGTGTTCTTCCTGCACATCTCAAGACAGTTTCCAAGATTTATTGTGCAACAAATGTTAAACTTTATGCTCTTTAGCTTTCTGGTGTGTTTCTTGACCCTTTTCTAAATAATGGAGATTTTTTGCCATCTCCCTGTTCTGCTTATAAAAAAAAATCAAAAGGCACACCAGAAAACTAAAGTACTGGAAGTTCAACAGCTGTCATAACACTGGAAAGAGATTATTTTGAAAAGGGTATGTTACAGAGTGACAGTCCACTGAATATTCAAGTGTACTCCATGTACTTTGTTGTTCAACTTCTCTGATATTCAAGGAGTAATTAGATTAATCACTAATTAGATTAAATCTTAGTTTTTCAGAAGCTGCTTTATAATACTTGCATAGCGTGCCACAGTTTATTGCTGTAACTTACAGATGACATAGGAAAGGCTTTAATGACTGGGTTGCAGCCTATGCTTCTCCAAGTTGGAGATAAGGCAAGACAGCAGGGAAGAGGAAATTATGAGCAAAAGTAGGATGTTATTAAATTAACAAGCCCTGGTTTGAAATTTCAGTGTGGTGTAATTGCTATACAGTGTAGGGATGTGGCGAGCGGAAGATCTCGGGATGTGACGGAAAGGTAGGCGGAATTATGGATGGGGTGCTGCTGTTGCCGCTTATCGCGAGAGCTAGCACGAGACAAGACGACTATATAATGCTGTTGCGCAGTTGAATAAACGCCATTTGCTGCATCCTCATATTGGTGTCTGTGCTCAATGGCCCTGAGGTGCGGATAACCTCAGGCCAGTCCAGCAACCGAGTGGAGCTTGCTGAAAGCGGTCGGCAACAATACAGGAGTACTATGGGTTATTGTATGCCTTCTCTCAGATGTCAGGTCCTGCAAATATTCATTGCAAGCCTTAAATAATAAATGGAGCAGTCTGTGCATTTGTAAATCCGTCATGCTTAGTTTCAGCCGGCACTCCTGATGGGTTAGGTGCGCAGTTCAGCCTGCTGCCCCTGCCTTCCCAAGGTGCACAGCAAACCACAAGGGTTCACTGACTGACACTCAGCAAACCTGTCCTGTGGCTAGGAGTACTGGTTGAGCTACCAACAGGGAGCAACAGACCATTTACTTAAGCAGCTTTTTAGTCCTGTTCTATTGCAGTTTGTCCTTCAAAATTCCAATTTTCCTCTTGAAGTGGTTCACACACTTAATTTTGTCAAAGGTTTGATCTAATTTCTTTTTATTTAAATCCTAGAAAACATTTGTTCTGATTTCCCAAGCCATCTTTTTTCTTGCTTCTATATATATATGATGTCTCTCTCTCTCCCTTTCTTATCTTCTCTTGTTTTTTAAGGTTAAAATTTCTTCTTTACTAATTCAGAATGGCTGAGCTGGGAAACTAGCTACCTCTATATTTGTGAGCCTAGGCAGGCTGTTTGTCTGCTATCTTGTGAAAACACAGTAAGGAATATGCATGAAGAGCATGTTGCATTCGCTGGCACATCCTGGGAACACCCTAACCTGCTTTAGACTTGCTATGGCTGTTTGTGGCTGAAAGAGTTATTCAACATAACTGATGGTGGCAGAGCAGGGTCCTAGAGAAATAGTTATACTGGCTGTCAGGAAAAGGTTTGCTTCAGAGTAAAAACAATTTTGACATATCTTTACTGTTAGCCAAATGCCAATAGTAACATAGAAGTGAAACTCAAGAAATGAAAATGGACTTGCATAAGTAAATGGAAAAACCTGCCTTGTCAATACCAAATACTTTGGGCATGGTGTTACTTTCTGAATATCTGCTGACTTACGTGGTTATCTATATAGATATATAGGTGCCTAATAGTGTAATATGCAAATCTCCCAACTTCCCTGACTTATTTTCTCTACCAGCAAAACAGGAATTAATGTCTGTTTGTGCTGGAGATGTGAATTATGAGTTAGGGATTTATATTTTCCTGAGGCTTTAGTTGTGGTTTGAAAAGTCTTCTCATATTAATTATTTCTTATCTCCTAATACAGGTTAATTCCGGTTTACTGGTAGGGAAATTGAGATGGGGAAGTCAAGGAGATAGATAGATATATATATATATATCTTTAAATCTGTGAGTGTGTTTCTGAATGTCCTCACAAAGCAGCCCCTTCAACAGTTAGGAGATGTTTTAAAAGTGCAAACTTACAAAGTACCAAACACTGTAGACACTTTCTACCCTTGAAAACTGCAAAATCACTCTTGGGTGGGGGAATACACATAAAGAAACAATTTATCTTAAAAGAAAACAAATAATATATGTCTTCTGTGTTGCTTGCAGCTGCTGTTAGCCTTATGTGAAAGTTAATACGCTTTTTTCAGGGCAGTGACACTTCGATGTACATTCAAGTCAGCTGGCAGGACAGAATGAACCCAGCAGGTTTTATGAGACTTCTTTGTGTGAGTGCATATGGAGAGGTATGATTAATTAATATGTTCACTTTGCCTGAATGAAGCACATGAGAATTTCTTTTGTGTAAATCCAGTGCAAGCACTGGTAGCTTTAGTTTGCATTGGAGCTGCACTGAAGTTGCGCACTGAGGTCAAAACAATAGTGGGTATTTTTCTGATTAACACAACTTCTGATAGCTGGTTTTTCTTTGCTTCAAAGCTGTGCTTTTGCAACACTGCTAGTAGCCAGGTAGCATTGAAGATTAGAAAAATAAGAAATATACCTCAACATTTTTCAGAGTGTTTAGTTTTATTACAGTGCTGTATGAATGCTTATGAAAGTAACTTATTAATAGCATTGAATTTGGCTAGGGCAAGTCATGCTGCATGTAGATGGGGAACAGGTTGGTGTTTTTTTGTGCAACTCTGATGGTACTTCTTAGTCCTGATTGAAGGAGCTTTTAATTCAACCTTTAACTGAATTCTCCTGAGCAGAGAATATCAAATGACAAGCTAATTGTAGGTGATAGGCTATAACTTCTAGTGTCCTGAGGGCTATAGCAATTTTGTGAATTCACAGCAAGGTCTAGAATTTGCTGGGCTAAGGAACCCATTGACTTGTCAGATAGAAGTCACTTGTGGCTAACAATTAACACCCAGGTGAATGCAAGAATGATAAAGTTAGGATGAGTTTGGAAAAACAGATTTTTATTTTTTTAATGCATCCTAGATTCTTTTTCCACTGGTTCTACTAAGCATAGTAGTATTAAAAATTTCAGAAGAGAAACGGCTTTTTTTTTGCCAGCAAATGCTAAATCAATGAAAATGAAAAATCTTCTGAGATGTTTTGTCAATATATCTGAAAACTGTTTGTATTCATTCAACTTACTTTTTCGTAACTCACAAAGAGTTGATGGAAGGTGTTTTGATCTAGTCAGAAGGAAATAGGTACAGCTAGAAAAAAGTGAAATTTTTGTTAGAAACATCAACTATTCTCTATAAACTGTGTGGAAAAAGGACTTGGAAACATCAAGAAGTCATTGGACCATAAATGCAGAGTTTAGAATTTCAGCTCAGGGGCTGTGTTAAAAATCAGGGTCATCTAAATAGATTTCAAGAGCTGTCACACTCTATACACAGTATCTAGAAAGTGGAACCTTAGCCTGCTAGGTTTGAGTGAAAACTATTTAAATTTGTTTTCATCAAGTATAACATAACATTTCACAATATACATTCATTAATACATACAATATCAATCATTCAATGAACAACTCTATATATGCTGTGATGGGTGATTGTGATGAATTATATAAGGGAGAGGCTGAAAGAATTTCTTGACTTTGTCTTCCAACCTAAGATTTCCTCCATGCTTGCTGTCACATGGGAAGATACAGTTGTACCAGAAGATTAAGTGTCTGGTCTTGAACAACATGTTAAAAATACAGGCTTTGCAAGGGGCATGAAATGAAAACAAATAGTTTTATTTTTTTTAAGTTGTAATTGAGCTTGCTCTTCAAGGGAACAGAGTGACGACAATTGGCTGCATTTACAAAAACACCTCATGGGTCTCAGCAGAGGTGTATTTAATGTGAGATGGGAAAGATGTTATTTCTTCTGTCTCTTCTCCCCCTCCCCATGTTAAACAGTGACAGTATATTCAGTCTTCCTTGTAGATAATTTTCTAAACTGCTGATTATTTTAATTATTGAATTAGCTGCTGTTTACTTTCTGGGTGCTGTAATGGACCTGCATATGGAGGTGTAGTGTCCTCAGCGGGACACAACCTTCTACCTAAAGCCTCACCAGCAGCATAAGGTGTGATTCTGTCATGTATGGCCCAGCATCACTGGAGTCTGTCTGTGGCACGGCCTGGGGATATTGACTTATTTCTGAGTGGCCACAGAAAAAGTTTTTTTGGATGTTTTCTTTAAAAAAATTTCAATAAAATGAGGACAGATACTAGAAACACTTATTACTGAACTGGGGAAACCCAGTTATCTTGGTATCACAGAGGTGTAAACAACATGTTTTCAAGAAGTTAGTGGTTGTTTGGAAAGATGGAATAGGAGAAGCAGCATAGTGCTAATGTTGCTGTGTTATCCCACTGAGCAATCCTTCAGTCTGCTGTATGGAGGAATGATCTGCAGTGCAGTGAAGGAGGGCTCCGAAGGCTTCAGCAAGCAAGCTGAAGTGTTGGTTAGGTAACTAGAGAGCTTGGGAGCCAGTGATGGGCAAAATGGGAGATATCCAGCATGCAATGTGAAGCAATCACCCACCACAAACAATCATGGCAGGGTGTGCATCAGTGCTGCTGTAACACTGTTTATTATCACTGTGTATAGTCACCTGTGGTTAGAAAAGTATTATAGGTTGGGATGTAATTAGCCATTATAAATTAGTATTTACTAGCTACAAATACTAGCTACAAATAACCTCTACTGTTTTCTCATAAACTGCTCTGGCACACCTCAAATGTGGAGAATAGGCTGATGAGCAGAATAAATCATTCCTAAGGCTTCGTAAAGGTTTTACTCAAACAGAAATACCATGCATCTAAATTGCAGCCACTGATGCACTGATTTACAGTGTCAAACTTTGGTGACTGTATGTCATTGGATTAATCTTTCCCTACAACAAATTTATGAAAATATATGAAATGTCTGCATCTATCTTGCTGTCACCTCATGGCTCTGTAGAGATTGACATATAAATGTTAATGCCCAGAAAAGACAGAGAGACTAGATGGAGCACATTGCTGTAATCTGCAGGGAAGGTTACTCATGAAAACTTGATTGTTTTACATAATCCTGTCAAAATGCCTCCTAAGGTAAAGTAGGAATGTAGTTAACGTGGTTTTGCCATGTCAACCTCTTCCTATTTAAGCTATCCTTGCCTTTTTATATAGTACTTGAGCTAACTACCCCATCTGGTTTTTGACTCTCTGATGAGATGTTGTTTATGCTTACACAACTGCATTTTAATTTTAATGTCAGATCTTAGTGATGAGTGCTTATGTGTATAAAATAACTCTAGCCCCTTCAAGAGGTGACTTGTAAGATTTAGGAGATACGGCCAGGATAAATGCACCTGCTGTGAAGTTTTCCAGCCTCTAGACTGTGACACATGATGCCTCCTTCTCAATTTTTGCTGTTACTGGAAATCTTGAGGTTGTCTTAAATTGTGTTCTCTTCTTTTTTTGCTCAACTTCGAAGGCTGTGTGTTTGCCTTTTGCCATGAGATATTTAGTATAAAGAACACTCCACCCTCTTGTGCTGCCTCCTGACTCTCCTGGATGGATATTAGAGAACTTCAAATCTGAATATCCCCCTTGCCCCACCCCCATAAAGAGTGTAAAATCCCAGTCTCACTCTGAGATTGCAGTCTGGATTGAGACAGGCAACCAACAATATATGTCAAATGCTCAGGATTCACGTGGTACCTTGCAGCTGGTTTAGAGGAGCAGGACCTGCAATATAGCCAGGACACAGCTCTCTTCTCTGTAGCATCACCTTGTAAGGTGCTGGTGTTCAACTATCAAATGATGTAGTTCAATAAGACTTAAATACATCAAGCAGTGCCCTTGTTTTCCCATTTATCCTATGATTCCTTTTTGTGTAAAGCCAGATTAATATTTTTTTCTTTAAAAAAAAATTGTGGGTGGGTTCTTAGTGTGTAGTGTTTGGGTTAGGCAATAAATGTGCTCTACTAATAGCAGTTAATATGCTCTGCTTCTCCATCTGCAGCCAAGTAGGACAGAGGTGGTTGTACAGAGAGCTCCTTGAGAGCAGCATAAACTGTTTAATAAATTTCCTTTGTTTGCAGAAATTGTGATTTATAGTTGTGTTGTTAGCAAAGCTTAAGAAGTATGGTTCTGTGATCAACTTTGGCAGATATGGCTATATATGGTAAGGAACATATAAACTATTTGCATGAAACATGGCTGTGTAAATACTGGGGAATTCATGTTGGGAAACATTCTTGGATGATCAAGAAAACTCCCTATACTATTTAAATTTCAGTTTTGAAGTTACTTTTTTGTTTTGTTTTGTTTTTGTTTGAAGAACGGTAAAACAAACAAGGTGGCAGTTGATTTGGAGGAAAGCATTGTGAATGATGATTCTGGTAGCAAAATGCAATTTTCTTGCGAGAGTGAGACACTTAAATGAATGAAGGCTGCTAACAGTACTAGCTTAGCACTCCCTCTTTGTTCATATATAACCTAAAAAAGTATTGTGATTTGTGCTGGCAAGACATCAAGTCAAGAGACCACAGTTTTGGAATCTGAGCTGTATTTGAGGCTTTAGGGGTAGATGGTATAGATCACATTCAAACAACTGTGGCTTTTTGAAAGAGCTGGCTTTATATTTTTTTTAAGATTAAATTTTGGTCACTTTAAATATACTATTTTAAATCTCTGGCTTAAGTGTTAGAAGTAAGTGAAAAATGTTGCGTTTGCTTTTAAAATTCTTTGTGTAATGCCAAACTACTATATTCTGTAAATTTATCCCACTGTAGTTTTTATTAAGAACCCTATGCATTATAACAAAATTAGTCAGTAGCTAACCTGGAAGACTTCTGTGCTGCTCTTGTATACCAGGGACAAGGAATGAGACATGTAGTCTGATCTAGCTACTGTTGTTAAGTAATACTTTAAGCAGGGGGAATTTAGCTAGCGCTGTAGATCAGAAAATCTGAGAGGTATTTCATATAGTTACCTTCAGGACAGAGCTTAAAGTAAGAGGGCAACACGTTTCAGTAATGATTGCAGAACTAAAGAAAATGAACTTTCAGTTTAGCAGAATAAGCTCTTAATATACTGCAAAGTTCGTCTTTTTGGGATACTATCATGTGTTCAATCTCTTTTGAGAAACCTGTTTTGTCCTTGGTGGTGTCGCACTGGTGACTTCCTACAAGGCCTGTATCTAACATAGCTAAATCAAATTTTGAGCAATGCAGACTTTGGCAATTCTAAAAAAGGTGAAGTGAGCTGCTTCCTCTGAACTTCTGAAAGCATGAGAGACAGCTTGGCCGTATACCAATTTCTCTGCCATGGTGCCTATTCCTTGCCTTATCAAACCAAATGCAGGATTAAAACATCAGGTGTCTAGAGAGGGAGTGACAGGAATTGATGGATGGCATACATGCCTCAGTTTATCTATGCAATCAGATAAGAGGTGCCTCTAGACAGATATTCTGTTTTCAACGGTAGATAGATATTAACATTAGGAGGGAATATAAGAAAGTATAGAGTGTCTGTTCCCCAGTCTCCTCTCTGGGAGTTGGTGATTTGATGACTCCCCAGCTGGGAGCTGCAGACCGAATGTCATGATTCGTATGAGCCCTGATGAGCCCTACGGACTCATCTAATCTGTCGAACCCATTTTATACTTTTTTTGACCTTTGTAACATCCAGTGGCAACAGATTTACTACCTATTTTTTGGCTGGGGAAGGGTGAAAGGGAAAGGAGGATTTCTCTGAATTTATCATTAATTCTGAGCAGATTAAAAGGCAGGGGAAGATTAATAGAAGGTAGAAGGCCTTGTAAGGACAAATAGAAAGTCTTTGAGGAAACAACAGGCAAATTTAGTGTCCACTAGACAGGCAGTTTTGTTTCTCTGAGAAAATCTATGACAAACAGCTGTTATATAAAAGCACTTTCCTGGGTAGGACAAAGGTGAGCCAAGGGGCTTTTCTGCAGTGTTTTGGAGGTTGGCTGTTGGTTGGTGGAAGGAGGGATGTTGACTAGCAGTGACTAGAAGAAAGGAGTTGGTGACAGAGTCTGGCTTACCCAACCCACAGGTAGAGACATCTAGTTCAATAACACTTGCCAAGGCTTGCAAGGTAAAAGCAGTGTATAAATATGAGTAAGTGTACAGCCTTTTTTTCTTTTATGTATTTTTTCTTGAGTTTTATGTGTCTGGGTAAAAGAATAAATGTGTTTGTGTGTGGTTTTTGTTTTTTGGGTTTGTGGGTTTTTTTGAAAAGCTGGATGAGTGAGTGTGGGCAGCAAGATGAAAGGCATCACTCAAGGGACTACCTGGAGGCTGCATTTCCATCTGGGATTATGCAAGGTGCTTCTATGCAAAGTGGTAAACGCTCCTGCCTTTACCTCCTGGAAGCAGACACCAACAGTTTTTAGAGCAAACAAAGACTTAGAAAAATGAAACAGTTGTGGTGCAGGAGAAGACTTCCTGTGAGTTTGAGACTGTCCTATAGAAATGAAGAAAGTGTAGCCAGAATGTTGGAGGCTGCAGGCAGTATTATCTGAATTTTTCTGAAATTTCCACAGGATTCAAGCAACCTTAAAATTAGTGTAAAACCTACTTGAATTTTTGAGATTCCCCAGTGAACTCATGTTTACTTGTGTTCTGCTGACTTGAATTTATTTTTCCCTCTTGGACTGGTCAAATCCTGAAAACTGAGGTTGCTTTCAAGTCTGCTGTTTCAACATGGCTCAGGAGGGAGGAGAAAGAAAAACAGAGATCACTTTCTGTTTTTTAAAATGATTCAGGAGTTGCCTTTAGGCTGTCACCCTCTAGCACTGTTTTCAGCAAACTGAGAGATATGCTTATGTGAAACTTTAACCTAGGGAGTTTTAATATATTTTGCAGAGCAATGGCATTTGCCTTTTATACTTTAGATGTACTGGGGTTGCATCCCAGCTGTATAGTTGTGCAAAACAGTGTGATGTAAAAGTAGAAGAATGCAATACAAATTATGTTCTCCTTAACCTGCATCACCCAAGTNCCCCACCAAAACCACAGTATACCTAAAAGAAAAGGTATGAGCAGAAAAAAACCTCATCATATGGATGAGATTAGCTGGTAATTAAAAAGCTAACCAATTTGAGTTAAGAGGTTGATTAATTAGATAAAATACCAAGAAATCTAACTTGCTCAGCAATTTATTTTTAATCCAAGTCAAGAAGACTTTATCATGGCTTCTGTGAAGCTTGTAGGAACCCAGTCAGATTTAATTATACTCCTGTATAATGACCCACATCTCTTAAGTTTTAAAATAACCCTCTTTAAAAAACAAAACAAAACAAACCAACAACAAAACCGCAAAACTAGTTCTGTTGCAAGGACTAAAGAATAGAAACTGGTGGCTTTCTCATTACTGTCTATATACTGAAATTTTAAAAATAGGAAATCAAGCGGATCTATATGCAAGGTCCTAATGACCTTTCTTTTTTTTTTCCTGGAGAAGAAATTTACTGAAGAATGCATTTTTGAGGAGTGTTATGGGTTTGTGTGTCGCCCTTGGGTTTTTTTGGTAGTGGGGTAGGGGCCGCAGGGGTGGCTCCTGTGAGAAGCTGCTGGAAGCTCCCCCGGCTCCCAGTGGGATCCGCCTCTGGCCCAGGCCAAGCCCATCAGTGACGGTGGGAGCGCCTCTGGGAACAGATTGAAGAAGGGGAACCTGCAGGGAGCAGTGGGGTTATTGGAATGTGAGAGGAACCCCTCTG
>VYZV01007550.1:6632-16991 GCA_013401275.1 Pandion haliaetus | reverse complement strand
GGGACGATGCCCTCCGCTTGAGTAGCCTTCTGAGTTTAGCTTTTGAGTTCAAAAGAACAACAGGGACTGTTTTCAGTGGACAACATTGAATTCAAACTCTGTTCCCTGGTCTGGTCTGGCCACAAGCAAAGGCCAAAAACTGGTCTATGTTTCACGCTGACTGCGAAATCTTATACTTTCCCTTATCTCTTATCACTTCTGAACAGATATGAGTAAGTGATGGTAAGAGCTGTAGATCTTTTGTCAACACATTAGGCACACATTTAATCCTACACATAGAGTGATGCAAGGAAGAGAACCTTTCAATTCTGGATGCTGATCCAGACTGTAGGTTGTATAGACTTTGTATGTATTTTGTATCCTTGATCAGTGTGAATTCATGTGGGGAAGGGCATAGAAGGTGTGATAAGAAACCTAATTTATTCAAAGCTAAAAAATCATAACCTTGTAGAAATATTTTATTAAAGCACAGGAGGCATTTTGGTTAGCTGAGATAGACATTTCTTTCATCAGCACATGTTACTTGTTGCAAGCAAACTCTGTGCTTAGTTATGTGCATTTTTTTTCATGATGGAAGATAACTGCTACCTAGAAGGGGTGATGTGGTACCATTGATCTTTCATTTCAAAGTAGCTGAAGGCATCGTTCTAGCAGTAAAGTCACAGGAACAGCTGGCTTGCAAAATTACTTTTGTTTGGGGTTTTTTGCATATTCTACCTGGATTCGGTGTTGACAAGAGAATTCCATAACAGTAGAAAGGAATGAGGCCACTCATTTGTGGTGCGTAATAAAAAAAAAAAAAATTCTAGCATCTGGAATCCAGGCTTTCAGTGTAGTTTTTGTCCTTTCTTCCTTGTGGGTTTAGAGGAAGTTTTCATTATTAGTCTCTGCTGCCTTTTTCTTCCTGAAACTGAAACATGTTCTCAGGTGGTGTCTGAGGACAAGATGTGACTCTAGCTGTATTAAGGGTGTGAAGACAAATTTGCTAGACTTCAGCTAGAATAAATTAACTGACCTTTTTTAAATACTGTCTTTTCTGAAGACTTGGTCTGGAATGATGAAGTGCTGTTATTCCATTTTACATAATGAGACCTCACTAATTTTGTCGAGATATGCTATTAAAGAGGAAGGAACTTGCACATTATTCATCCTAAATACCCTGTTGAAAGTTTGGAGGGGGGGAAAAAATGCTGTTACTGAGTTACTGAACCTAGCAATGAAGTTAGCCAGTCTCATCACAACATAGTAAGTCTTGGATATGAAATGGAGTTGTGGGAGAAAGGAGAGGTCTGCCAGCTGCTTGGGAAGAGGACTATTGGCCTGCCCACAGGTCCTGCTAGTGAAGTGGCCACCCTCTTCCTGAGCAAGTCATCAGAGAACCCCTTAGGGAGAGGGATGGTGGTGAAGTGTTTGCTAACACAACTGCTGGCTTTCTAGATATTTTAATCTGTCTTGTGCTGGTATCAGAGTTGCTGAGCTATTTGCAACTCTGCTGGCTGTAGGTAATACAGCATTGCCATGTGGGAACCTTTTGTTTTGCTGAGAATTCTCTATGGTGCCTAACGCTGCTCATGGTGAGTACAGGTTGGTGGTTACATATATATAATGTGAATGCTGCTTGTGCTCATTGGCTAGCACAATATGCCATATTTCCATGAGGCAGAAAATTTAATACTTTCAGCATTGTAGTCAGGTGAATAACTAGCAAATAACACTTTCCTAACTCCTGTTGAAGTTTGAATATCTGGTCTATATCTTCCCTTCCTCTCCAGTAAAAATAGGTACAACTCATATAAAAATTATTATTTTAATATTATGCTAAGCTGACAGACTGGCTGAGTGATGCAAACATAAGCTGACATGAGCCAATTAAAGCAATTGTGTAATTAGAAATGCATGTTATTGTCATCAGTAATTCTGTCCCTGAAACTGTGTGTGCATGTAACTGGGTTTAATTGCATGCATTGAAATAAAAAGGCTGACTATTATTTACTTCATTGAATTTTATTGCATTTTCAAAGCTCTGATATCTGTGTACCAAAACACTTAAAAGAGTTATTTAAGAATTTACCACCAGCCTTGTACTGATGTCCGTTGCATAAACGCAGGAAAGCAAGTAACTAAATGCAGTCTCTTTTGGTCTTTGGAGGAATTTAAAGTGATTTAAACGCACAAAGGAATACGAAGATGCAATTGAGAAAGTTAGCTTTGTACTCAGACTCTTGTTTATGGTTCTTGAAGTCTGTTTTTGAATGGATTTGCACTTTCTCCTGTGCACAAACAGCCAGAACTTTGGTATGAGTACAAAAATGCATAACTCCAGTCTTTTCCTTAGTCCAGCTTGATAGGCACTGAAAGCAGCAACTGTGAGGAAAAAGCTACTTGGTCTTGGATTGAAGAATGATCAGGGCAGATGGTAACTTCAGGAAACCGAGCTGCCAGATTCTAACCTGTCAGTTCAGAGCATGGGCAAGCTGCAGCTTCATAGAGGCTTAACACTGCCAAACTTGAAAGATTTTTATAGGGCTGAAAAAGAAACATTCCTGACAGCTTGATAATTTCCAGTCTCTGCTCAATAGCAGATGGATATAAAAGCTTTTTGACTTAACAGTTGTTTAAAAATGTTGACAAAACAGTATTTTTTCATTGAGCAAATAAGCTCTTTCTGCATGGCTTGAAGAAAAACCCCAAGTCTGAGACAGTCTTTGTGAGAAATGTCACCCAAAATGACTTGGGAAAAGGAGAAGTGATTAAATGATGTCTTAAACATGGAAAATGTTTGGTTGTTTTGCCTATTAGTGCTGCAGTTTTGTATGTGTGACAGTCAACATATCATAGGGAACCTGGTGTGGCAAGGACTTTGTGGTGGGTTAACCCTGGCTGGATGCCATGTGCCCACTAAAGTCATTCTATCACCCCCCCCTCAGATGGACATAGGAGAGAAAATATAACAAAGGGCTCACAGGTCGAGATAAGGACAGGGGGAGATCACTCAACCAATTACCATCACGGGCAAAACAGACTCAACTTGGGGAAAATTAACTTAATTTATTGCCAATCAACCAGAGTAGGGTAATGAGAAATAAAATCAAATCTCAAAACACCTTCCCTCCACCCCTCCCTTCTTCCTGGGCCCAGCTTCACTCACGGATTCTCTACCTACCCACCCCAGCGGCGCAGGGGGATGGGGAATGGGGGTTATCATCAGTTCATCATACGTTGTTTCTGTCGCTTCATCCTCCTCAGGGGCAGGACTCCTCACACTCTTCCCCTGCTCCAGTGTGGGGTCCCTCCCATGGGAGACAGTCCTCCATGGACTTCTCCAATGTGGGTCCTTCCCTCGGGCTGCAGTTCTGCATGAACTGCTCCAGCGTGGGTCCCTTCCATAGCGTGCAGTCCTTCAGGCACAGACTGCTCCAGCGTGGATCCCCTGTGGGGTCACAAGTCCTGCCACACAACGTGCTCCAGCGTGGGCTCCTCTCTCCACGGGTCTGCAGGTCCTGCCAGGAGCCTGCTGCAGCGTGGGCTTCTCACAGGGTCACAGCCTCCTTCGGGCACCCACCTGCTCCAGCGTGGGGTCCTCCCCGGGCTGCAGGTGGATATCTCCTCCACTGTGGACCTCCATGGGCTGCAGGGGGACAGCCTGCCTCACCATGGTCTTCCCCACGGTCTGCAGGGGAATCGCTGCTCCAGCGCCTGGAGCACATCCTCCCCCCGGCTTCTTCACTGACCTTTGTGTCTGCAGGGCTGTTTCTCTCACATCTTCTCACTCCTCTCTCTGGCTGCCATTTCTGTGTCTGCTGCAACTTTTTTTTCCCTTCTTAAATCTGTTATCCCAGAGGCACTACCACTATCTCTGATGGGCTTGGCCTTGGCCCGCAGTGGGTCCATCTTAGAGCTGCCTGGCATTGGCTCTGTTGGATATAGAGGAAGCTTCTAGTAGCTTCTCACAGAAGCCACCCCTGTAACCCCCCCCACTACCAAAACCTTGCCACACAAAACCAACTCAGGCTTGTATGTTCCCCTCTTGCCAGCTGTTGAATGTGATCTGCCAACCAGGCTGCTTTGAATGAGACTTGGATACTTTGCTCTCAATGTATGTATTGCATCAGCCGAGTGTCAGAGGGAGTTTTCTAAAGAAAGACTAAGAAACAGGTGAGACTGCAGTATGTAATTACCTTGTACTTAGCCTTTTTCTGTAAGAGGTTCCTACAACAGCAGAAGCTCGTGTAGATGAGATCGGTAAACATCTGCAACTGACCCCCAAAGAAGCACAATGGTTGTACAGCTGTGTATATTAACATGCCGATTGCAGACACCAGGGAGACTTGGCTCTGATTCAGACAAAATGCCTGCATAGCTTGATGAAGGTTAAGGGTTAATTAGAAGCTGCCTGCTGAACAGGAGCTTGGGCAGCATTCACAGGGATTGTTTTGGAAGGGGCTCTAAAGAATGAGCGAGAAGAAATAGCTGCTGTTTAAATAGTGGAAGGTGACCTAGGACTAAGCAGAAGTCTAAGATAGTAGAGGGATGTCAAGATGGAGTTGAAGCTTGTTAGTTCTTCATGGTGACATCTGTATGTTGTTACTGCGTTCTCCCCTAGACTAGAACGGGAGCAGAAATTTTCAACATCAAGTTTGGTATAGGTGGAAGATGTGAGTATGTACAAGCGTTGTTTTTTCAATGTTGGGACCAGTTTGTGCAACTTCCTTCTCCATGCAGGTTGAAAGAAATTCATGGTTTCTATCATTGGCACCACCCATAACTGGATGTCCTGTAAGTAACCCAAATATGCTAATGAGGCTAGACCTTGTCTTGGATTCTGCTTTGTGAAGAGGCTAGCACTATTGCCTTGCACTTCGGAAAATGTATAAACAGGTTGCAGCTAAGGTTGATTCATTGAATGCTTTCATATAGGTGAATATTCAGCTATCAGCCTCTTTAAACCCAGCCTGTTAGCTGCCCTTTCAAATTCCAGTATTCTTAGCAAGGTGGGGTCCCTGGAGCATTCCATACATCTTTGATCTGGAAAGTTTTGGCTGTGGGGCATGTTTTCTGATGTTTTAGTATCTGGTCAATTTATGCAGGAAAAGCAAAGATAAGCCACAGGGTGAAATAGTTTCCTGCTATTAATCATGCATTACTGCATTTTATTTCTCTGATACGGTATTTTTTTTATTTATCTTCAATTTGCAGTTTGTTCTGTGGATGTGTTTATTCATTGTCATGAAAGTCATTGTGCTCTGAGATCTATGTGCAAAGTGAAGTGTAAATGGTCTGCTTACTAACATCAAAGTGCAAAAGAATTAGGTTATTAGATTTCTTGCTCTTGAATTCTGTCTGCATATTCTTTCACACCTCTGCTTCTATTGCTGAGTACTTGGAAGGGGAGTTGTTCCACCTGAAATCTTTTATAAAATACAATATGGTAATTTTTTTTCTCATAAGGCAGGAAAATTCAGGAGACTTTCCTAATATTTAAATTGGTGTCAGCAAGGTTCAGTCCTTTCTGTAGTTCTTGCATCTTGTTGACTGCTTGGTCTCTGGAATTTTGAAATGGTCTGTAGCAAAAATGTGTCAAACTACCCAGAATGATGTTTTGCAGATTTCAAGGAATCGAGGAAATCCAGTCAGTCTGTGCAATTATGAAAAACCGTGACTGCTGCTTAAGGCATTAATAGTCTTAAGCGCTGTTGTGCTTGCTTCATCTACAGGTTTGTATAGATCCCTCTGCCATATAACTACCAGGTTCCAGCCCTTGAGTATTGCATTGTCAGAGAGCATTTGTCAGAAGTCTTTGGCTGAGCCCTCTTCTAGCCACCCAGCATCCAGAAAGAAATATAACTATAGCTACATGCCAAATACTGAGATCACTTTCAGGAGTCTTAGTTGAAGCAGTTAAATGAGCTCCTGAGTACAGCCTCATGCCCAAAAAAGCTTTGAAACTTGCTTCTGGTGTGGGTGGGTGACCAATCCAGCTACGTGGTGGATGTCACCTTGGTCTCTGCCAACATGCGTTAAGGTAGAGTACATAGCAGCTCAAGGCCTAGCAATCAAAACACTGCACCTATGATATTACCTAGTAGAGCAAAAAAACAGTGCTTCCCTGCTGCAAGGAGGAGGGTGAAGAGAATAGCCATTCAGAGGGTAGGCAGCTCTCCCCCCAGATCTGCAGCAGCTGCTGCAAAGTGTCCTAGCTCCACTGAAGCTAGTGACGGCTGTGCAATGACACTTCCCAGCAGCTGTGGATCTGCCTCTAGGGAAGAGTAGCATTGGACTTGGAAAGCTGCATTTAGCAATATTTTGCAAGCAGGTATCCTTATGTAACCAGTCTCCCTTCTGGGATGTTTAAATTGCAGAAGCTCCCCCCTGCACCCCAGACACAGAGCGCCCTGGCAGTTGCGCTTTCCAACTGTTGGTGCTTGGTGCTTTTGGCTTTGCAGGTTCCCAGTTCCGTTCTCCCAATATTGGCTTGGAAGACACCTCACTTGTACTGCAGAACATTAGGGTCTTGTAAAGATGGAGCCAGCCTTTTAGACTAGCAGAGAAGTGTAGAATAAACTAGCAAGAAGTGACCAGTGTACCAAAGGTGGGGGATGCAAAATGTGCTGTCTGGCAGTGGCATGCAGCTTTGTGTAAAATGTAGGTACTTGGATGCAGAGAGGTTATGGCCTACAATAGTTAAAGTATGTCTTACAGAAAAAAGTTCCTAAAAGCTAGTAGGCCTAATCTCAGTGTCTTGTTTCCTTTCTGTTTGCTTCTGTAGCTCAGCAACAACTTGCAAGTTACCTTCTGTCAGTGACAGTCAACTGCCTGAAACTTTCAACAGTTTTTTGAGTGTTTGAACTTTTATTTAGTTGTGCTGGGAGTGAGTATGGGTTGTGTGTGTGGGCATGGTGTTATGAGGGTGTTGGTATCTATGCTACTACTCCCTTGGTAGTAAAAGCGAATTCCTTCTAGGTCTAATAGTTTTATGGTTAAGGTTTCATGGTTAGACAAGCATAATAAATCTGGGTAACAACTCTTTGTGTTTTCATCAGATTCTCTATTTTTGGCTGAAATTGAAATATCTAATTGAAAGACTTAATGACAGATATAAATAACCTTTTCATTTTGAAGTAAATAGTATCTTTTTGGTTTATAAACTGTAATGTTCAAAAGCTTTGAGCTTTTCTTGCAAACACAGGTAGTCTTACCATAAGATAATGGTAACAATTGGTGTTGGAAGACATTGGCTGTAATTATGTTTCTTAAAACACCCTAAATTGGGAGGCAGTCTAAAGAGATACTGAGAATTGCACAGATGCTACCCACTGACTTCCATTTTTTTGAGAGGGCAAAAAACCAATCTATGTTCAATGAACTTGATTCAGCTCCTTAAAGTTTCAGCAGCTCTTCTGTAGATTCTTGAGAGGAAAACAGAGAGAAACTGGGATTCTTCTGAAATAAGTACCTGCCACAAAAGTGGAGCAAAAAGTTTCGCTTAGCTCTCTGAGACTACAGAAAAGGTTAGTCTTTGTATTGGCTCAAGGAAAAGGGTGAAGGTTTGGCTGAACAGTATTTTATCTGAATTGGTTCTCTCAGCTATAAATCAAGGCTTGAATAGTGTACTAGTGAGTATGAAATACCGAGATATAAATCAAGACTTGAACACTGTACCTGTGAATATAAAACAATTGATGTTGTACAAGTCAAGGCTCAAAAATGTCTGTATGAAAAGCTTGGAGAGATAAATGCTAGCACTTGAACACTGGGTGTTTGGAATACAAAACACTAGGGTTGTATGTCTCATTTTGACATTAGTTCTTGAACATACGTGTACATCAGAATTGCCAACTCAGAATGAAATACTCCAGTCTTATACCTGCCTGCTGAGGTGGCAAGCACTTCAAAACTTATTTCCTGCATGCACTCTCCTTACAAATTAATATCTTGGTGTGTACTGTACTTTGCATGGAAGAGAGAGAATGTTCTTTTGATACCAGAAGGAACTTGTATATTTTGGTATCAAATACAATGAGTATTTCTTAATTCATTTAAACATACATTGCATTGAAGGAAGGTGGCTGCTTTTCATCTACTTAAAAGGTGACATGTTTTCAGCTGGGGAATATGTTGACCTAAGCTTTGTAGACAGTCTGTTTTGAAGAGGGATTGTGACTTGGTTGCCAAGCAGTTTACTTTGTCTAATAATTCTTTTAACTTGTCTTTATGTGGGAGGCGTTGTTTGCCTACTCTGCTGAAGAATACCGATCAGGGATTTTATCTTTGGTACTGCTTGTGAGGACCCCATATCAAATTAGTACAGCATTGCAAATGCTGGGTGGAATCTGACTGATGTATAGGGTCATGGAACAAATGTAAATATCCCATAATTACTCTAAGCGTGATTCATGGCCTCACAGTCCAGGCATTGTTAAAGTTGTCAGTATCCTTGAGGTGCCAGAAGAGTCAATAGAGGAGCCATCATAATTTGTCTGTTTTTAATTCATTGTTTCTTCCCTTTCTATAAGTGGCCCTGGTTTGCTAAGTAGGGCTTGTGTGATCACCCAATGATTTAGTAAAAATATTATGCAAAAGATCAAATACTTGTTCTGGCATTCTTCCTGAAAACTTTCTGTATGTTAGTTATTAAATCTAGTTTTACTTCCATATTGTTGAAGGATAAGTCATCACAAAGTTCTGTTTGTTAGTAAGCCAAAGATGTTTGCCATCTTTTTGGTACAAACAAGAGTGAGATTTACCGTGGTGTGCCACCTATGCAAGGTAGGAGACATTAACTTGTTTTGCTATAATACCTCTACTCCAAGTTGAATTACACTCCACGTGTTGCAGATATGCGTAACAGTTTTTGCTCTGAAGAACTGTGATTTAAACAAGGTAAACAAGAATAAGGCAAATAAGTCAGAGCAAGTGTTCTTTGTTTAGGTGCCCAGCTTCTTTGGAGTAGAGGACAATTGTCAGAGTACAAAAATCATGGAAGCCTAATGAAATTACTAGGTAGCAGTGTGAAAACCACAGTACCTCTCCATCCATGCATAATTACATTTCCAACTGTACCTCTTCTCAATCTTCTCAAAAGGATAAGTAGTTTTCTCAAAGAAAACTTCAACTTTTCCTAAAAGTGCAGAATGGAAACTTAAGGGTAATTGGTTTGCCACAAAATACAATAGTGGTATTCTTTAGATTGGTAAATGTGGCACTCTTATATATCTGAAGACTTCTGTGCTGAATGTGGCTCAACTTACAGACAGAAACAAGTGTATCCCTTCTGTTCTCTAACAGCTATGGAACTAATATTAACAGTCTTCATTCTGGAAGATGTGAACTATCTAATTTCTAATGGTGGAGAATAGTGGAAATGACCTTGAGGTTCATTCTTTCCTGGTACGCTAGGTAAATGTTCAGTTCTCTGAAGTACTCCATAGTGGAAGTGAGTAAGAATCCCCACCACACTGTCCTGTTCCGCACAGTAGTAAAAAACACTGACTTAAATTTCTGCTGATTCTGAACACTGACATTGTGGAGTTTTTGATTATCTATTGTATAAGTTGACTTGCAGACAGTTTGTGTTCTCTGTATAGCAAACTGTTGCCCAGTGGTCCACAAAAAGCCAAGATATCCCACTTTCGCAGATTAGAAAAGTGCTAGGTTAGGGAGAATTCCATGTATTGAAAGGGATGGAGCTGTGTTTAGTTATTGCTGAGTAAGACTAAAGTCACTGAAAACTAAGATGGAACACTGTCTAGGCTCATATCTATTCCTCGTGTACTCTGTGAGGTATGGCTTCTGTTAAGGAGAAAGAAAACAAACTGATTATGTAATTAAGGACTAACCTCATCTACAAACAGACAAGGGATGATTTGTAGTTGCGCGTGCAGTTGCAACTCAGTCTGAGTCTTGACTTCTGAATTCTTGTCTCTAAGTTCTAATATTGTAGTGTAGATTTAATGTTATCCAGATACATTTTTCAGTAATTTATTTGCATACTTATAAATTTTCAAATTTTTGATATTTCAGACCTCAGTTTAATTTCCCCGTTGTTCTTTCCTTAATTGTTTCTTAATCTCACTGGTGACCTTGTGCTGTGCAAGTAAATGTCAAATCGTAATCAGTTTCCCACTTTGTGTCATGAATGTGATCAAGTTTTCCTTTTTAGAAAGTCCCATTAGTTAAGAGTACATCTTTTTATAATTGCGACACTGAACCCTTATAGTAGGTTGTTATGGGTTTGTGTGGTGCGGTTTTCTTTGGTAGCGGGGGAGGGGGCTGCAGAGGTGGCCCCTTTAAGAAGCTGCTAGAAGCTTCCCGGGATCCAAAATGTCGGCCCCGCCTCTGGGAGGGGAGTGACGGTGGTAG
>VYZV01007549.1:1100-21278 GCA_013401275.1 Pandion haliaetus | reverse complement strand
TGCCCAGCATTTTAATATTACTCGAGTAAGCTCACAGCTTAAGATCAGGATTACCCCCCTCCCCCATATTTTTAAAAGGTCCATATTGGTACTGCTGAAGTCATGTTATGGATATTAACAATGCTCAGAAACTCAGAAGTGAGTGTTGCTTTGTCATACCCACGCTCTCACAGCCATTACTCCTTCACTACAGAAACAGTGAATTTCCATACCTCTTTGCCTTTGAAACTTCTGGTGATTAGATAAATATGTATATAACTGTTTCGGTGAAGCAGAAATTTGTGTATGAAAAGTGCTTAGTTTCCATACAACACAGTGGCATATGCAATGTTGAAAGCTGCTAGAGCTCCTGAAAAAAAACAGAGGATACCAATTCTATTTCCTCCAGTCGAATATGTATAACCTCCAGGGTTGCCCCTTACAGCTTTTAGTTTTTCTATATTTTGTTGCTCTAATAGTATTCACACATTTGACCTCTGCATTTTGTATCAGAGCTTTACTGAAATTTTGTGCAGAAATTCTGCTTTAGTAGTCCCTACACTTTGCTATGGAGATCTTGTGGAGATCTTTTTATTTAGAAAATCAACATAATTCGCTGTTGTGAAAATTTGATTTTACTAGGCAAGGACTTTCCCTCTGTTTTGGGTTTATCAGTAAATTGAAAAGTATTACTGAACAATAAAAAAAAAGAAAGGCTAAGAGATTATTAACTGCCTGTTAAAGGCCAGTTTCCCTCTTTTGTTTCTCTTTCCTTCCAAAGGAAGCTAATCTGGCTTTTGGGTTATGGAAATGTTTACATGATTTGTAGATTATATTACCAGAAGGGACTGGGGGTGGGTGGGGGTGTGGATTGGTCAGTCTGCTTCTCTACTCTAGGCTGTAGCAGCAGTTTCCACAATTAAGTTCTCCTTGAACCCCAGCTATTAATACCCAGGTAGTTAACTCCCACCTGCTGTTCATACGTGTTTCTTTGCCCCCACCATTTTATGAAGAACCTACATTTGGTTGATTGTCTGTTTTTTTGGGTGGGTTTGTTTGTTTACTTTTGAATACTTTTATTTTTCATTTTTTCTTTCAGTCCTGCCTTCCTGGCATGGAGGCCCTTGTTCTCCACACTCATCCTTTGCTTCTAAATACAAGTTTTTGTATGTGCTTGTCAAAATCATTATTTACTAGTCTCTGATTTACTGAATGTTACTGAGGTTGCTGTGTAACACTCCTTATTACTTAATACTTCTTTCTGTCTTTCTGTCATCTTTAAACTCAATTTGGGGATGATGCAGCTTTCTTAAAGGTTGTTAATACTGTCCTATTCAACATTTTTGTTAAGAGTTCCCACTGCACATCTAGTTAGTGTTTTGGTTGTTTGGTTGGGTTTTTTTCTACATAGTTACTATTTGAGATGTGTCTTTGGCTAGGTTTTAGTTAATTTAACAAATGTCATGAAAATTTTTTTTAGTATTCTGATTTTCTTGATACAGTCCTGTAAAGTCCTCATGAAAAAAATGCATCACAACTGTTATATTTTGATAAATTTGCCTTTAAGCATACACATCAGTTTTTCAAGGTATTCTCCATAAACCGGTGTTAATTTATGGTAGTTTGATATAATTGAACTTTGTAGCAGCTGTTTTCTCACTGAGGACTGTTCCAGGATCCAGGGAAAGATTGAGAGGTTTCTTGTTCTTGTCTTTTTTTTTCTTTTTTTTTTTTTTTAAAGTGTCAGTGCAGTTTTATCTTCTGATTACAGCTTTATTTTCTGAGATTTGCTGGTATTTCAGGACTTCAGTTCTTGCATAGTTATTTCCTGAAATAACTATGAATGATTCAGAAATTGCTGAAGTCATCTCTTTTGGAAAGTCTAACTATATATCTTAGTAGAGCTGCCTGTGGGATGTTAGTCATTGATTAACATCTTCCTTTACAAAAAAAAAAACAAAACCCAAAACAAAAAACCTAACATATTTTTGCATTGTATGAGAAGAATCATTCCATCTTGTGACACAAGTAACATAGCTGCAGCCTTGGATGCTTTTCCTAGCGTTCCTCATATATAGGGGCTAAAGCAAGTCTGTAAAACTGAACCTTAGTTACATCTTCATTTAGTGAACTGTGTAACTTGACATCATTTTCTGGTTTTGAGTTCCTCAGCCCTAGTAAATGATCAAAAGAAGTCAGGAATTTCAGCAGGTTCATCGGGCTTTGCTTGGTGCTCAGTAATATAGCTGGGTAATTTTAACCAGCTTCCTCTGGAATTTGACCAGGGAAATGCATTGGAAGCAAATGAAGGTGCATGGGATTATACCTGTGTGATTAATACTGACATAACCGTAATGAAAACTGGTTTGAGTCTTGCACCCTACTGTCACCAAGTGTGCTATTTGATCACAAAGGTCAAGAAATCTCAGGCTTAATTAAGGGTGGATTGTCATGGCTGTACACTCTTTATGTAAACCTTGAGTCAGAAATGAAAGCTTAGCTTTGCCAGATGCATCGTATCTGCAGCTTACTGTCCTAAGTGGTGAGGTTTATGTGACTCAGTCCCTCATTGCAACATTGGAACTTGCTTCTCTGCATTTAACAGCTGAAAAAACCTCAGAGGAAATTAGTTCATGTTAGTTGTGTGAAAATTCGTGACTGAGTAAAGGAGAGAGATTCAAGTTAGTGTGTGCCAGGGGAAATGGCTGTTGCAGAAGCTCAGCTATAGCCTGGCCAGCCGCTTGCACACCTGGAACTGTCACTGTGGGATTCTCTGTTGCAGCTAATGGGAGGCAGGAGGGAGCATAGGGGTATTGAGGGAAATGTGAAGATATCGCTTTGTGGAAGTTGTGATAAGCTGTGATAATTTGTGGCAGGAAATCCTGGGCTGTTTCCTAGAACTCATATTTCTTCCATTGTGGAAGATGCTGAAATACTGATTTTCTTCCTGGAACTTTGATAAAACTCAGATATGCAAGTTAAAATTTGCTTTTAAGTGGCATGCAGTGGAGAGGGCTTCTGAGAAAGCTATTTTGGCTCTTCATTGCTGTATTTTCTTTCAGAGCTGTTTTTAGTGTATTTAGCATTCTGCTGTGTCCTGAGGACAGTTCTTAAGCTTCTGTCTGTTAACATTATTGAATTAATCATTACTTTTATTTGGACTTGATGAAGATTATGTTTGCAGTGTTTAAGGTGATTTGCCTAAGGTTGTAAGTTGAAGAATGTGATGAACTGGTTGGTCTGCCACTGCTTTTTAGTCTTGCCCTAAACACAAATAGGACATCTGCATGACAAAGCATGGATTATATATTTCCACGGTAGTTAAAAAAAAAAAAAAGAGTATAGAAGAAGAAGAAATATGGAGTCTGTTTGCGTTCCTATAAAGTTGCATTTCTTTTTAAGAGCAGTACTTTTAGTGAGGTTGCTTCCTTCCCCACCCTGTATAATGAGTAAACTAGAAACGCTGAGGTCTGTACTTTCTTTTTGTATGAACAGAACTAATTCTGTATTAGACAGGAGAGGTAAAGGTCAGTTAGACTTATTTTCAGCAGTCAGTTGTTGCTCTGAAGCTAGATAATTTGGGTGGTATCTAAAATGAAGTTTTCATACAAGTCTTGATACTGATGAGACTGAAACATAGTGAAACATTCTGTAACAGAAAACCTCAGCAACTCAGATGCTGCTTAAAAATTAAGAATGTAAAACCAAGGTTTCATGAACAAAGTAGTGATACTACTTTCAACATGGTTAAATTTACATGTTAGATAAATGATCTGGCTATTAGGTTGTTCACTTTCTGTTGTGAGTGACATAAAGTGGAAGAGTTGAACTGCATGTTGACAGGGACAGTACCATCTAAGACCTTCACACTGATGCAGCTTGACGCCAAGATGCTGGCTTATCACTTTTGCTGGTGGACTGAATGGCACCTAGTGGTGGGGGTTCTGTGTGAAAGGTGAATTGTGTTGTAGGAATTTCTAGCTTACTTGTGTTTTAGTTCACCCCTGAACTGAAGAAATGCTCAAAAATAAGAGAGGCTCTGGAGTCAGATTCTTACGAAGAAAGGCAACTTAAGATAGTTGAAATAAAATAGTACCCCAAAATATTTACGTGACCAGCAGTTGAAATGTACTATTAACTTTGTGCAAGAAACAAAAATACTATATTAACAACTGTCTTCAGGAAAGATACAGGCCTTCCTGATCTTCATGTTCCTTAATAGCTATTCTCTCCTTCAAATATCCTGAGAGAACTGGAACATTTTGCATCTTTTCATGAAGGTCCATGTTGCGTAGTTGTGCAAAATCAACCAATTTCAGAGTTAGGCATCCCCTGCTGAAAAGCCCTGTCAGAGTATAATATAAAAAGAAAAGTGTTTTCCTAAGTAGCAGTCTCAAAATTAATTTTGGTGCTACTGATCCCCATACCTCCACCCCTCTCCCCCTAACAAATAACTCTCTGAACCCTTGGAAATCAGCTGCTGTCTAGCAAAAATCAGAGACAATATGAGTAAACAGATGTCCCACTTTGTGGCCAGTATAACATCATGACTTTTACAAGAGCTGCATTATAACATGGAGAGGAGGCAAGTGAAAATAAAACGTGAATGAGGTTCTGGCTGTGAGAGCATCAGCCACAAAGATGACAAAGAACAAGGGAACAAAGAACAATATTAAATGTAATGACCTTGGTAAAAGTGCCAGTTTTGAAAGTGTCGTTTAATGCTCACTGCTGTTAAGAATATACTTTTGTACTTAGGGAAGCAAATGCACTATCTTCAAGAAAAGCAGAAGAAGAAACTAAAAAAACAATTGAAGCCTGCCTAACAACTACAAAAGGAAGGAAAAATCCAGCAAGGAACCAATAATTAAAGGCACTAATTGGGGGCACTAAGCCCATCCATTAATAAACCTACATCAACAAAGTAATCAGCAGATTAAAGTCCAAATAATGAAAACATTAGGACTGTAATACTAATTCAAAGAACTAAATTAAGCAGAGGAGACATTACTGTTGTCTCTGAAGATTCATTCTGTGTATATGTCCTCAAAAATTAAATTGAATTTTTAAATAATTAAATAGCTTTTACTGGCCGAGGGGAAAAAAGAAAAGTTTCATCTATGTATCTTGTGGTTCAGTTTTGTTGAATAATAGTGAGTTGGTTATATTCCACCCACAAACTTTTAAAATCAAAATGTAACCATTCTGGTCAGGAGTAGATACAATACCACAAGTAATTACTTTAATTATTACTAGGTGATGTGGTTGCTCTGCCAGAACAGTAGCAAAATAAGAAGGAATAGTATCTTTTTGGTAGTTCACAGTTGGATTTCGACTAATAAATGTTTCCCAGTAGAAAAGGTACTTCCATCACGGTGTGATCTGAAAAGACTGAAAAAGAACTATAGCAAATAACAGAAATTATTAGTCTTGAAAAAACCCTTGAAAATCTGATCTTTGCAAAATGACAAAATTGTCATTTTTTGGATGATAATTTCAGTTAAAATTACTGTTACTACTTTGTTAGATGGAAAGATTAGCCAACAGGCAGTGACACATTATGAGTGTTCTGCTAATTTGTCTGTTGAATTAAAAAAAGAGACGAGATGAGTTTTTGAAGCAGTAAAATAATTTGCCTTATTTAAGTATTGCAATTTACAAGATTTCTGATTTAAGGCCTTTTTTATAGTTTAAATGACACTGCACAGTGTCACTTTTCTATGTTTTCCCTTTTATTTTTCTTTGTCCTGAAGATTTTTATGTGAGCATAAGTTTTACTCCCATCTATCAAATTCTACCTATTCAAGTCATTCACTGTTCTAATTGTTTATGCCACTATTCCCACAGCAACAGGCATAGAAAAAAACTGCTGCTAAAATCAGTTGAAATGTAGTCGGTGGGGGGGAAGAGTCCTGGTTCATTTTGGGCTTTTATTTAGGTAATTGGTAACATTTGGATATAGGGTAGAAAATGAATTAGAAAATGGCTAAAGTTTCTGCGATTTTTTTTTTTTTTTTTTAATGCTACGTGTGATGAGGTTATCTACTGCTATCTTGTAAAAAATTGACATATCTAGAATATCTTCAATAGCTTTCTGTTCCTAGCTTTTCAGTTATTGAAATTATGCATCTGTTGAAAGTTCATTATGATACAAAGATGAAAATCCCATTACTTCAGAATTCTAAATGTCATAGATCTGGTACAGAACATCATAATACGATGAAACCACTTCCATAGCTTGTACAACTACAATTTCCAATCTTTCATTTTTCCATTCTAGAGACTGCCCAGGCACATAGTGCGTTGTTAAACCTGGGAACAGTTCTGGTTGCTGGCTTGTAGGTGACCTGCTGGAATCACATACTGAGTGCAGTGGTTGATGTTTCTGACTTGCTTAGTGACTTGTCTAAGTTGCTTGTCCTTCTCCAGTTCTGCGCCGTATGTGTGTATAGTAACAACCTCTTTCGGCTGCTCCAGTGCCTGCTGGCTCTCCTACCTCTGCCACAGGAAGACTGTAGAGTAGTCATTAAAGCAAAGGCTTCGTGTGAGATAGATATCTGTACCATGGTTGACACAGCCACAGCCAAAGGGTAACTGGAAACCACAAAGACCAATACGTGTTTAGAAGGAGAACTGAATTAGCTTAAGCTCTGAAGCAATGCACTTAACAAAATATATGTGACCGTGATCCTGATTTGTGCTGCTGGGGTAGACAAGCTGCTAAAGTGCAGCAATTCCCATGACATCATGTCAGTCAGAGCTGAAGCGTATGCTGAAGTGTGCTGGCTGTTTTTTCGATATTCTGTTATTACCAGAACACCAGGGGAGTAATATCAAGTGATTAAATAAAAAAATTTATTATGATCATTTTTAAGCTCAAAACCATTTTAGGTGTAAATTCAATGCACAATTCATTATTGTCCAATTTTACCTTCAGTAATTTTCTGTTTTCCTACAGTCCTTCTTCACTTCCTAGTTTGCTTGTGTTTGGAAGTGACGGCCAGAAGTTGTGTGACTGAGATGGTATTCACCTCAGGCAAAAGCCTACACACTGTAATATTGCTGGGGATCTCGATATTTGGAGGTTGCCTCTACTGCATTAATCATTTCTAAGTGTTAAAATTTTCATACATGGCTAGTTTTAAAAAAAGCAGTACAATATATTTAATTATATGAAACTTAACTATCATTACAAGCACACTGGTATGACTTCAGGCTTCCAGAAATTATTTTTCAGCCTGTTATAGTGCATATTCAAAAATGTTGCAGAACAGCAAGTCTGTGTACTTTGGCTTTTTCTTTTCCTAGAGCAAAGCATCTTAATCTTTTTTTTAAATCTTCTGATAACATCTGATCTTGCAATAGATAATTCTAACGATATTTCATATTGATTTCTAAGACAGATAGAGTTTCATCTTTGCTGAACAACAAAAAATATGGAAAAATAACATGTAAGAGCATGTGAATGATACTTTAGTAGAGATGTGTGTGGTAAGAGAAATAAATCAGAATTTCAACATACTTCTGTTTTTGCGTTACTCACTTTCTTGTTTTCAATCTGTGGACCAGTTAAGTTAGAAAATACTTTTTCTGTCTGTTCCACTCTAGAAAAATTCTTGAAAACACTGACAAGAAGCAGTAACATCTACCATTTACTGCATAATATCAGTAAGAGGTGGCAGATCTCTTCAATATTACTTTTTCTAGAGTTTTGACACTTGGGTTTTTGTTTAATACCATTAGGCACTCTTTGAGATAAAATAGAAATGCTCTCTCAGGACATCTGTTGCTAAATTCAAGTTCTCACGTTCGTGGGAATAAGGTTTATGAGCAGTAATCTACTGGTGAAGGGGATTAATTTCAACCACTTTTGGTCATGAAAAGCCACTGGAGTTTCTATAGCAAACCACAGTAAAGGCACTGCTAACGGTTGTGGGATACCCAGGCATTAAATGCTGTGCTGTCTGTGGTTACTTGACTCTGAATATGTGAAACAGGTTTTTCAGTGAAGTTAAAAATCCAGGCCAGTTCTGCGCCCTGGCCATTGGAGGCTGGGTTGGTGGGGTGCAGCCTGCAGTAACAGGCTGCACGTGCTCTTGCTTTCTTTGGAAATGCTGCCTCTTGCTGCTGCTTCATCAGTTGACTTGCAGATATTAGCAGTTTGAGAGGTTTCTGAACTTTAGAAATGCTAAACTGCATATGGTACTGGAAAGCCACTGTTATGTTAGCTTTTCATTAATTGAAATTTAGGAGTGGATGTTTGTATGTTCAGGTTGTTGCACAAAACCATGAGGAATTAGTTGATATGCATACTTCATTAATTGGTGACTATTTGTCTTTAACTTAGAAGCAAGACACATAAATGTTAAAAATTTTTTCCAGTCAAAATACATGTTGTCATCTGTCTTTAAATTTCATCTGTGTGTTGCCTTGTCCTCCTGCGACAAGGTCCTTTCTTCTCATTGTGCAGGCAAAGGAAGGGAAGTTTGTTTAAGCATGTTTTCTCGTTGTCATTGAATAGCCTTTTAGTTTAGTGTTTTGCCTTTGTCTGAGAGTGGCAGGCCATCTTTTCTGTTGTGTGGGGTTTTTTTTGTTTGGTTTTGGTTTTGTGGTTTTGTTTCTATCAGTTGTGATATTGCAAGTGAATATGCATGTAGTTGTTTGGTGGATCACAGAAAATGACTGGTATTTTTTCATTAAATACAAAGAAAATCTATTGTATACTTCGCTGTAATCTGCATATTTCCATCATCACTTTTGTGGGGTGGTGATGGGGGAGCTTTTTAAAGGGACTTTAGAGCACGCTTGATCCAAATTACAGAATTTACTACACTTTTATAGAATCAGAGAATCAATTAGGTTGGAAAAGGCCTTTAAGATCGAGTCCAACCATCAACCATGTCCTGAAGTGCCCTGTCTACATGCTTTTTTAATACCTCTAGGGACTGTGACTCCACCACTTCCCTGGGCAGCCTGTTCCAATGTCTGACAACCCTTTCAGTAAAGAATTTTTTTCTAATATCTAATCCAAACCTCCCTTGCTGCAACTTGAGGCCATTGCCTCTCGTCCTATCAGTAGTTACTTGATAGAAGAGACCAGCACCCACCTTACTACAACCTCCTTTCAGGTAGTTGTAGAGAGCGATAAGGTCTCCCCTCAACCTCCTTTTCTCCAGGCTAAACAACCCCAGTTCCCTCAGCCGCTCCTCAGAAGACTTGTGCTCCAGGCCCCTCACCAGCTTTGTTGCCCTTCTCTGGACACGCTCCAGCAGCTCGATGTCTCTCCTGCAGCGAGGGGCCCAAAACTGAACACAGTACCCAAGGTGTGGCCTCACCAGTGCCGAATACAGGGGAACGATCACTTCCCTGCTCCTGCTGGCCGCACTGTTTCTGATATGGGCCAGGATGCCCTGGGCCTTCTTGGCCACCTGGGCAAACCGCTGGCTCTTATTTAGCTGGCTGTCAACCAGAACCCCCAGGTCTTTTTCTGCGGGGCAGCTTTCCAGCCACTCTTCCCCAAGCTTGTAGCACTGCATGGGGTTGTTGTGACCCAAGTGCAGGACCCGGCACTTGGCCTTGGTGAACCTCATACAGTTGGCCTCAGCCCAACGATCCAGCCTGTCCAGATCCCTCTGTAGAGCCTTCCTACCCTTGAGCAGATCAACCCTCCCTCCCAACTTGGTGTCATCTGCAAAGTTGCTGAGGGTGCACTCAATCCCCTCGTCCAAATCATTGATGAAGATATGAAAGAGAACTGGCCCCAGTACTGAGCCCTGGGGAACACCACTTGTGTTGTTACTGGGTAAATTGGTGAGAATGTGGAAGAGCTCAGTAGGCTGATTATCAGCAGTTGAGATGTCTGTGTATTTAGGGACCTTTTCTGGTCCTTCACTCAGAACAGAACACCTCCACCTCCTTTACAGGTCCTGACAATGAACCAACACCATTCAGCAAAATAAGTTGTGATTTCTGCTGAGTGAAATTGTCACCAGCACTTTTTCCTAGGGATCAGGCCCCAAGTTTTATACAGTTTAAGAGTTTTCTCATTTTCAGGAGCCTCTTGCTGCATTATGCACAGTTTTACAAGAAGTCAATGTAAAAGCATTTCTTTATTTGTCTTTTGCATGATGTCAGTCTTTAGTATCTTTGGTTGTTAGTCGTACAGCTGCTAAACCAAAGAACCTTAATATGAAAAAGACTTACTTTGTTTGGGACCAAGTGATAAAGCATATGTTTAGTGATCTTTCACAACAGGACATTGCATGACATTAATGTACTGCAGAGGAAAACTAGGAAGCCTCTCTTTTTTTTTTAATTATTATTTTTATTCCTGTGATTGCCTCAGTGCCCTAAATACTCCTGTGTCAGCAATTAGCAGTAGCAGTGTTTCGTTAATCCATCAGATTTCTGATGCGGCACATTCTAAGACTGAGAGATAATAGGGAATCATTTGTTTAAACCTCAGGATTAGCCTCTGGTACATCAGGCTGTAGTGTGTCATAAACAGCAATGGTGGTAGAACTGTAAACTAAAGCAGATACATAGCGTGTGGTTGATACTCTAAAATGAAATGACAGCTTTGCTGTCTTGGACCTTTAAGCTGGTAAATAGGTATTGCAGCTTCCATAAGTTTGAGTAATAGCTGTGTGTTTTTGATAGTGTTTGTATTTCCCTGTTGTATGAATCACTTAATGCACTGTATTCCCTAAATATTTGTTCTACCAAGTTAAAATAAACCCAACTCCACAAAGTAACTTTATAAGCTATCCATATATATCAACAGACTCTGAACTTTCAGAATACTTGCCAGTATTCATCTTGGAAAATCCCTGTAGGACGTAATTCTGAACAGCTTTATATGCATACATAAGCAAGAAACATCATGGGCAGTTATTTTAAATGTAGCCGTAACACATCTGATATCAAATTCATACTGAAAGGAGCTCAGTTTTGTTTTTCACAGTTAAATGCATCTAGTTTATTATTATTAATGCAAAATGCATTTGAAATGGCTGGTCCTTATAAAACAGAGTAGTTGTACTAAACCAGAGGATTTTTTATATTCCTGGTAAGCTTTTAAAGTAGCTGTTTCATTTCTGTCCCAAAGCACTAGCTTTTAAAAATGAGAACTCTTCAAAATGCTAGCAGTTGATTTAATTTGTAACTTATGCAGTGTATTGAACTTGCAAATTATTGTGCCCTCATATTATAGACATAAAAGAAGATGTATAGGTTCTTTCTTGTTTTGATTGAATAGTACTTTCACAAGAACACTGTGTAAGTGCAGTAATGGCTGAAGTGATCAACCTTGCAATCCTGTGTGGCTCATATGCAGATAGGAAAGATAGAGAGAGATCACGTAGGACTTGGCAGATAGCAACTTGTCTACCGTATAATCACACAACCAAGCATAAATGAGCTCTAGTTCACCTGTATTGACAGTATTAGGTCCATTATCAAGAAAGATCAGTCCTGTGTAAAGGTTGTGCTGCATGGAGTTAGGAGAGGTTGTCCACTGTGGTCAGATAGTTTCTGCCTACTTTTCCTAAAGCTGAAAGTCTTATCGGGCTACTTCTTGTTGGAGGTTAGCCACTGGCTTTGCCTCCAGGTCCACTAGCCTCTTTTGTCTCTTTTGCTCTTTAGGTCAGTTGATTGGCTGGCTTTCAAACTCTCTCTGAGCTCACTTGTAAGATACTCAATAGACCTGCCTAAGTTGCATCAAATGAAAATTACCACTTGCAGCCCATCTTCCTTTGCCTATTGTGTCAGGAAGAGGACTCTGAGGGAGCCGCAGCCGATGCGGGGTCTGCCCCGATGCAGAAATTTTTTTCCTGAGCCCTCTTGCTGCAGAGTGTCTGCATGGCCCATTGCACGGGAGCGCTCCACAGAAAGTGAGCAGCTGGGGGCTTCCTCCCAGTTCTGCTGCCAAAATAAGACAGCCTCCAGGTCAGCCATGACCTATATATAAATCCACTTGCCAAAATGTACTCTTGCCTGATCTCCCGTTACTGGAAGGGTTGAGGGGACTTAGTTGAGGACAGTCCTGTCTTGGTCCTTGCTAGAGCCAAACAGATGCCTGCTTGGACCTGGTATGGAAGTGGGTGGGAGAGAAGCAAACCTCTCTGCTTTTCTTTATCTTGAAATGTATCAGCTGATGTGAAGGCATAACTACCCTGCAAAGCAAGGTGGAATTTTGTTTGTGTTTATTTCAGTGCACTGACTTCTTAAGTACCCTGTATTCTTAATTGGAAATCAGCAACAACTGCTTGAACAAACCTTTTACTTTTAGATTCCATTATCTGAATTGATTGACATCGATGTGGTGGTCATCTGCGCTTCTGAATAGTTAGACTGGATATAATGGCACTACTTCTGCAAAAATGGTTAATGACAGACAGGTGTTACTTTTTATAGGTAGACATAAAGATATTTCAAATCAGAATACTTTTGGGATAAACACGGTCATTAAAAACTTTAACAACATAAAAAAACCCCGTAACACCTTAAGGTAAATGAATGAAAACAGTTGGCAATCTGAGATGAGAGAGCTCTGCATGCATTTTAGCAAACATATATTTATTAAATTTAAGTTATATGCTCATGGTGTAAAAATTGACCATTTATGTGAACTTCTTACCAATGATAACAAATGGCCAAATGTAATTTTACCATTTAATGTTTCAGGTCTTCTGTGCTTCTGGCCACATAGTGACCTTGCAGTATGCTTAGAAAATCAGAAAATAGCACGTTAATTGTTCATCCACTATGTACCTGGAGCTCTAGCTGTAGCATCACATTTATTGCAGCTGCACTAGTGTGACTTAAGTCTCTCTTGAAGAAAGGAGAGCTTTCAGATAAATAAGGGCCAGTCTACTTTGGGATTATGTTAGTACCATTGGCAGCCAAGATAACTAAATTTTCTGGTGTATGGACTGCAGAGTTCTTCACAGAGTTTAAAGTGATTTCTTATTGTGGGCTAAGTTTCAGCATCACCTGTCTAATGTGGAGGAGAGACGGGCATGGATGGTTGTTTCAGTGTTCACATTTTAAAGAAAACTGAGCACTGTATTTTGGCCATGACCATGTGAAGCACAAAGCTGACTTGGATGTGGTTCCTACATTGCCTTTTTGACTTTGGTTTGAAATGTTTTGTGTCTTCGCAGCTTCTTTATGTTGTATGTGGGTTTTTTTTTTTTTCTTCCCCTTACTGGAAGGACATAGGAAGAAATACAGTCAGTGTAAGCTGGACTGGATTAGAAATGTGCTAGCTATGATGCCAGGTATCATGGGTTCCATATTTTTGAGTGACCACCTACTGTAACCAATATTATGTATAAAGATGAAAGTATAGTAGTTTTAATCTTTAAACTTGCTGATTTTACCTTCTAATTCTTTTTTGCCTGTTGTTATTTCCTTCTGTAATTTCTACAGAGTAATTAGAGTGTTTAGCAGCATCTTCATGTCCACAGGTAGACGAGAGTAGAGTCAGGTTAAGAAAGAATAAGAAAGTCAGACTTTCTGGGCAAGGAAAGCTAATTTACTGTTCTGTATACTGAGGCAGTTTGGAGCAGTAAAAATAGCATGAAAAATAGATGGATTTTTTTTTTTTTTAACTTTTTCCAAATTTCTTATTTTGCCACTTATCTACTCAGTATCTAGTTACTACTTTTCTTTCAAAAAAATTGATTTTAAAAGTAGAATAAAATCAAGTATAATAAAAATGCTTATTATAGCTGAAGTTGATAGTGATGGCACCCTTAATTTGAGTTGCCACAATCTCATTCTAACCCTGGTGCTTTGACTTTCTTATTGTTGGCTGATGGAGAATGTCTCTGCATTTCTTCAGTAGCCAAATGGCATCCTGATACTGAGGTGCTGCATGAGCTAGTTAAGTCTGAGTTAATAGCTGTGCCCTATAAGGAGATCAATGAATAATGAAAAAATACTTGCTGAAATGTAAAATATCAAATGAACAAGACTTCAAAGCTCAGGATTTTATAACTCATTCCTTCTGCCAGCTCAAAGAAAACCAAAAATCTCCAAATTAACTGGGTAAGATGTTTAAGAAAAACTGTTGTTCGACTTTTTTTCTTTTAAAACTCTTTCCCTAAATTACATGCCATTTTCTTCTGGTTCATATTTAGTCCATTTTTTAAATACTAGAAATTGGAACTCTCTTTTTTGTTGCCAGTTTTCCTCAACTTCTGACTTGCATAGCCATAAAATAGGAAATAAGTAAAGAAAATCAAACCTAAACTATCTTTAAACAAAAAGATGATTATTTCTCTGGGCTCATTAATTCTTAAAGAAGAAAAAGAGAAGCAAACTTATCTAAGCAAATACTGTGCTTAAGTATTTTACACATCAGTTATACTGTAAATAAGAGCTGTACTTTCAGGAAATAAATAATCCTTGAGGTTATGTAGGGTCGACAAGACCTAGGTATGCTAAGAAGTCTTACTGATGTGCAGTGTTATCATATAGCACTCTAGTTGTTTTATTCAGTGAGACTTTCCTGTGTGGAAATGGTTAGTTTATTGTGCTGAACCACTTGTCTTCCAGATGACTCTTTTTTAATTATTCTGGTTGAATTGTGTGTGCTTGTCATCTCCTAAGTCTCTCATCTCAGCTTCTGACTTGGTGAAACACCAGATGGTTAGTGTATGCTACAAGCAGATAGGAGTTTGTGGAAAGATGATGTTCGTTCTGCAGATTTTCAATGAGGGCCCTGGGAGCAGACCATAGTAGCCCCCAGGAGCTCTTGTCTGTCTGCATGAGTCTGTACAGTGGACTCATTTTCACTGTCACCTTGAGGATCAAGAAGGTTGGGGTTCTCACAGATGCCTACTCCCAGCCCAAAAGCTGTTCTCTTCCATTCCATGTTATGGCATTTGCAGAGCTCTTTGCAACAGCCCTGGGGACTTCTCTGACATTAAAAAATAAAAGAAGAAAAATTGCTACAGAGTGACCTTTTATTAACTAGAACTTTAAGCAACTTATTGGAGCTGCTGGAGTAAAAGCAACACCATAGTGTATTCAAATTTAAAATTGGTACAGTTGCATTCTCAGTTTTGTGATTGTTAATGCATCCCATTTTGCACTGGCTGGCTATAATATTCCTAATAGGAACCCTTAGCTAAGGCTTTGGAGAGACTATACAGTCTTAGAGAATAGTTGACTAATAATGATTTATTAAAAAAAAAAAAAAAATCAGTAAAAACCCCAGCAGAATATTTTTATGATCAGAATCTGCATATACTGGAAAAGCTATCAGGATTGTTTGCCACTGGGCTGAATAAAAAACTGCATGTCCTCTTTCGGCTATTTGGGAGCCTTTCTTGGCTTCGCTGATTGGCGTTTTGGGGGGCAGGGGTGAGAATCGGTTTTCATTTAGAAAACTCTGACTGTCTTGAGTGCAAGCCACTCTTTCCGTGATTGTTGCAGTTAGAAGGAACAACTGAGCAATTTGCCATTTGCTTGTATCTTCTGGGGCGTTCTCTTCCCTTCAAATTAAATTATTTTAGTATCATAAGATCATTGCAAATTCATCTGACCTGAGGCAACTTGGATGTGGTCAATGACGATCATATTGTCAAGACAGATATATAATTATGGTGGGATGAGGGTGAAGCTGAATTACTTTTAAATTTGGGATGCTTTCTCTGCACCTGGGAATAATCCACTGAATAAGAAACAGTCTTATTACACATATCCAGTAGAACTCTATCTATAAAGCTATCAGGCTTAAAAAAAATAAAACCAAAATTTGTCTCAGATGGATGGTGAATCAATAATATCATGCTGTTATATGAAGAGTTCCATAAAGAAGCTCCATCTTAGTAGAGAAGATGGAGATTAGTCCTGCTAGGAGAGAAATTTTGTGTCATAAGTCATCGAGGCTGCTCATTTCTTTTTCATCCTCCATGCCCCTCTGCCCTGTTTCTCTCCCTTCTTCCCCACAGAGAATATTGTGTTGGTGGAGGGAGAATGGCAATCCTAGCTGTGTTTCTACATTTACCCTTGTTTTGTGAATGTGAATGTTGAGATGCTGCTGGGGAATTCCTTAAAAATAATTTCATATTCAAAAGACTCTTCCCCTGCCCTCCCCGCCAAATGTTATCAGTGGGCCTTATGGAGCATATTTTGCCATATGCGCTTGTGCAAAAGCAGAGTCCTGGGAGGAGCTAGAAAGAGGCAGTGAGAGACAGAGGTGCTGCTGAGAAGCAAAAAACCCAGCCTGTGAAGGGGCATAGCTTGGGGAGCTTGGAAGGGTAAAGGAGAGCAAGCTGGGAGTCAGCAGGGAGAGAAGGAGGGTGGAGGGTCTTCAGCAAACTGGCTTGCCTTCTGCTAGGGCTTGTTTTCCAAGGAGTGGGAGTGTAAGGTAGATAAGTCCATTTTAAACTTTTTTTTGTGGGGAATGGAAGGCAGAGAAGGTGTCATAATGTTATTGCTTGATACTACACCAAACTACTGATTGGTGAGGATGAAGATAGATGCAGATACACACACACACATACATACACACTGTATATATGTGTATGTCTGTAGGTGGAAAAGGCTACAATTTGAGATATTCAGACAATTTTGCGTTTAAAAACAACAACAACAAAAAATGATAGAATTTGCAGAGTCTGCATCTTCAGCTGCTTTCTCCTGATGGGATCAAATAATTGGAGTAACACTGCAAAACCAAAAACAGTGTGTAAATAGCCCTTTCTTTGAATTAGTCTCCATTTAATCTTACATCTCTTAATACCTATGAATAGGTTGAAAATTCTTGCAGTAATACCTTTGTTGACAAACTAATCTTTACTGTTTTTTCATGCTTGTACCAAACAACAGCATTAGTGGGATCCAGAACAGGCATTCATGCTGTGTGACAGTCTTCTACCAACCATTTTATTTCCTGTTTATATATGGATATTAGGTTGGAAGTAGTGCTCATGATATAGGGGAGGAGAAGGTGAAAACATGGCCTGACTCGGCACAGAACCTCATCAGAAATACCCAGCTTCTGATTCTATCGGATTTAAAGCATGTGCCTTTGCCTAGTTGTAACCTAAGTCAGCAACCACTTAAGATTCTGGAGGTTATTCAGAAAAATTTTCTCGATTCTGATGCTATTGCCCTAAAGACAGTAACTACACTGGGTGCAGGTTTTCTGGATTCCTGCCTAAAGCATCTGGCAAATTGGGTATGAATCGCCAGAGCTAGTGTGTTCATGCCTGTGTTTTCAGCATCCTTCTTACCTATTCTGTCTCTTCTTAGATTATCAGCATGCGTTTGCTTGGGCTTTGGTGACCTGTTATGAGAAGAGGATGCCTCTAGTTTTCCTTGAGAGTAGCAGTAGGCTCTGTTCTAGCATAATCTCCAGTCCCTAAATACGTTGCATGTAAACCCCAAAAGATTCCAACATTCATCCTTGTCATGTGGATGTAGAGTTTGGGTCTCAGATGCTTTAAACTATGATCTAACTGCTGCTGTTCAACTCTGGTAGCTTGGCTGTGGAGTTCAGTTAAAAACAAAAGTAGATTTAGCATGCTTCTCAATATAAAATTTATGAAATTTTGTGTTGATTTTTATGACTAGAGATGTTATATAAAATTATATTTGAAGTTGTAAACTGACTGTAAGTGGAAGTCTTTATTAGAGACCTTAAACAAAGTACAGTTGGTTTAATTGGCTACACAGTAAATTAATGAGAACTCTCTATAATGAAAACTTTCAGTGCAAGACACCAGTGTGGTCTAGACTTCATTAAAGCATTGTGAATTTTAGCGTCTCTTGGTAAAATACTGTCAGATCTATGCTTTGATTTTGTGTCTGTGGCTGACTGAGGGATGACGTCCATGGTATGTGGTACTATTGTAAGCATTCCAGAATATTTAATATTAATAATGTGCCTTCTTTTATAAAATATTCTTAGGAAATGTAATCATAACTCTTTAAAATACCCAGGTATAAGAAAGATTTAACAAAACAAAATCTAAATCACTATTTTGTGATGAAATAGGATATAATCCTCTCAGTGAACTTTCATGCTGTTAAATGGCCATTCTGAATTGAACACTCATAGAGACCTCTCCTATTTGTCAAACATTCGAACACACAGCATCACATGTAACAATAAAAATACTTCAAAAAAAAAAAAGAAAATGGCAAAGCAGAACTAGGATAAACTGGGATGTACCTAACATGTTCACGATGGCATCATTGTAGAAGTAGGTGGCCTGTGGTCTTTCAATCAAAATTGTTGTGTTGCTCATCTCTGAGAGCAGTAGTGAGCATACAACCTGTTAGCTTGCCTCCTGTTTATCATCTTGTCGCTTATTATGAAACAGAAGTGATGAACTGACATGTAGAAACTTAAGCATGTTTCTATGTCTCTCCTAATTTTAAACTATTTTGGTTGACTTTCTTCTGTTATTCCAGTCCTTTCTTACTGACAGTAATGGTAGTGCTGCTTCTGTCTGTTTTACATTTCCATTAGGACTTCCTTTCAAATTCTAGCCCATATTTCTCTTTCATGGTCAGATGGTCATTTGGGCCAACTGCTTTCAGTCAGTCTCTTATCTCTCAGCATCAGTCCAAGTGAAAAATGGGGCAAGTTGGTATACTGGAATGTGTGTCCCCTCCCACGCTGTGATTCCCCCCCAAAAACGCCTGTAATCATTGTTCTGTCATTTGAAGAAAAAAAAAAACAAACAGTCTTTATTTTTGAAGGCTACAAGTCACATTGGATTTTCAAGTTCTGAATTTTACGTTGACAGGAGGCAGATTGCAGTGAAGACCATAAACTGACAGTTTAGGGCGAGCATGCTATTGCCTGAGGCAGTCAAGGATGTAGACCACTCCATCCTTCTGACTTAGGACATTCATCCCTCCTGAGGTTTCTTGTCCTTTCTGATGATAGATTGAGAAAGACAAGCAGCACATGGGTAGACAAACACCTCACCCAGGCACTTGGTGCCATTTAACAGTTTCTTTCTGCATTTGACATTTTCATTTCCCATCTTCACCTCACTCATCACTAACTGTTTGGGTCTTGTTTTCTGTACACAACACTAATAGAAAATGACAGAATACAAATACAAGCTCCATTACTCATTTTATATGCTGTATATTCTAGAAGAATTATATAGGAAGCCTCGCCAGCTGAACCATGAAAGGAACACTTAAGATTTAATTGACATTGACCTTATGTGACTATCATTCAGGATAAAGTGGTTTTTTTGTTGTTTTTTTTTTGTTTTGTTTGTTTGTATTTTTTAATGAAGCATCAATATCCAAGAATGTGCAGGTATTCAATTTATTGCTTTGTAATTATTTTCTGAGTTTACTACAGTCACAGTACCACTATCAAAATATGCTTTGCATATAAAACAATCTTCCAGACTCTCATGTTTATTATGTCTTATTACTGTGTTTTGCTCAGGTGGGATCTTAATACAGAAATTCGAAAGTGTAGTGCAAAACAGAGTCCTTTATAGACCAAATATGTGAGTGTGCATGTATTTTTCTGAATCAGTGTTTCGCATGCTTCCTGAGAGGTCTGAGAATATACAAGCTCATGTTCCAGAGCAAAGAGTCTTTAGGGGAGAATTTCTATGTATTTTTTTGCATATTCTATGACCAAGAGATGACGAGGAGTTAGAATGTTGGCCAACTTGGTTAGTAAGTGGAGAAGTGCCTTGGTGATAATCTCAATTCTGGTCTATGATAGGGGCCAAGTGATGCATGGCTTGATGCTTTTCATAGCAGTGTGAGGAAGTTCTCAGCAGAACCACAGCAACTATGTGAATCACTGCAGGAGATGAGTTCCTGATCGATGTATTCACAAAAAATCCTGGCTTTCATCTTTGATACCAGTAAGCAAAACATGTCTTTCCATCACTGTACTGTTGACATCCAGCCTCCCTCTCCATTTCTTCCAGACCTTTTCTGTGAAGATGGTGGAGGAGGCTCTTCTCTTGCAAGTATCTTCAGTAACTCATTGCTGATACTTCTTGCGCTCTGAAATAAGGCTGGATTAGAATACATGTAATTGTAGTTGATGATACTGGTATACATTAGTGTGATTTTTGATTAACAGCACTGATACTGTGCAGAGATTTCAGCTTGAAATCTGTTGTTACTTGGGGGGACCCTCAACTGGGAAGGAGATACTTGAGATCTTTGATAATTCAAATCACTGTCCAT
>VYZV01007542.1:278-18043 GCA_013401275.1 Pandion haliaetus | reverse complement strand
ACAAATTAAGACATGAGCCCAGGTTTTTAAAGATTTTGAGAATGGAAGCATTTAATACTACAGAAGTGTTCTTGCAAATCTAGATTTTGTCACTCAACAGGTCTGTCCAGAGTTTTGATCTTTTTCCAATGTAGTTTGACTGTAGAAACTAAAGGTTGGTGCTTAGACAACACAAATTGTAGTTTGTCCATGCAATATTTATTTCCCTTTTGTAGCTACAAGTTAGTAGGTTGTGGGAGTCATAAAAATATACTTCTGAAGAATGTTTGTTATGCATATAGGAAGTTTTCAGATGGGTTTTCAAATTGTTTCATTTCTACAACTGTGGCCAAAGGCACTGATGGATTTTGGCAGTTAAGATGAAAAGCCTGTGAGAGAACTAATTTTGGAAGTAAAACTTCATTCTGGCCTTTTAGAAGTGGTTAAGTGTTATGAATATAGACTTACTGTCATGTAAACAAATGCTGTTAAGATAAGACAGAATTTAACAAGAAACAAAAGTGATGAATATTCCAAATAAGCTACACTTAAACATTTAAATATTTAAATGTTTAAAATAAATATTTAAATGTTTAATCTGCTGTCAGTATCAGCTGGAAGACTTCATGCAGTGAATTAGACACTACTTGAGTGAGTAATTGGCCTCATTAAAATTGTTGTGAAAATTGTGGTTTGGGTCAAAATACTAAATTTATTGAAGTCTCAGAGTCTGTCATCTCCCCACTACAGTATTTTCTTTCTGATTTGGGCATATGGCATGTTGAGTTTTACTCTCAAACTAACTATTGAGGACTTTTCTTCCTCTTCCAACATTTTGAGGTGAAAAAGGTCTCTGTGCTTTCAACCACAGTATTATCTTCATCATAGAACAGTATCATTACGTAAGCTGTTAACATACATCTTCTTGCAAGAAATGGCAGATGAGAAGCTCTTTTTGCTTTACACTTGCAGTGTTAAAAGGTTTGTGTTCTTTCAGAGTGGGGAGAGTGTGTGCTGCTGTGTCTTAATTGTTTTGATGAGGTTTTTTCAGCTATCTTGGGTGAGAGTGCAATGAACTGTAGTTCCAGGCCCTGGTGTGAAAGCATCAATTTAATTTCCAAGTGTCTTTTAAGAAAAGACATTAGATCTTCAAACTTTCAGTGTTTAATAGAACTGTAGTTACTTTGTTTGCCTAACTGTAAAATGTGAACTTGGCTGTCTGGAGCTCATGTGTTAATTAGGAAAGTGAGGTAGTAAAATTTCAAATGTTCAAGAAGCTCTGTCAAACACTTCAGATCTTGAAACTACTGCTTAAGACACTGACAAGTGAGATGTTCATCATTTGTCATGTGAACTGATCAATTAGAAAGGAAAGGCTGCTGAACTACTAATTGTGTGTCTGCGTAACTAAAATGGTAAAATTCATTCCTTGTCTCTAAACTCCAACATAAACGATCATGGTCAGGGTGCCAATGTTGAAGGTATTACTCTGCATCTCAGTCTTGTGCATAAGAATTTAAAAACTTTGTTTCCCTATCCATTGTGTTAAAATGAAAAGCCCTTCTCTATAAAAGCGGTATGTTCACAACTCCAAGATTTCTTGTTACTTGCACATAAAGATTGCCTGTTGAAGTTCAGGGTAAAGTCATTGAATCTCAAGTTTTCTAAAAGGGAGCTTACTCTTAATGAAAACACTTTAATTTATTCTTTAAAATTTAGCTTTGTAATGAATGTATTGTCTGTACTTAGACAAAAGAGAATACTTTTGGGAGAATCAGCCTTTTAAAATAATGATGCTTAATCATAGTGAAAATAGGGAACTGCCTCTCAAGCAGTGGAAATGGTTCACAGCACATCATTATGAGACTGTTGTCATTTACTAATGAGGGTGATGTGTTCTCTTACCTGCATAGCTTTATACTAAATTACTTAATGGGCTTCTGCATCTTTCTTTTATGAGAATCTATTAATGAGAGAAATGAAAGTGTGAACTTGCCTGTATATTAAAATGACTGGCCAGTAGTGGCTAGCATGACTGATGGGACAGTGGGAGGCTGGAGAAGAGATGGAGACAGCAAAAAAGCCTACCATGGGCTGGATAAATGGTAAAGATAACTCCTGTGAAAAAGCTGGTAGCTGATGTTTGACGAGAAAGGGGAGAGTAAGTAGGGTACTTGGTGGCGATGATGTGAGAGTAACAGCTTAAAAATACATTCAGGACTGGGATGCAATTTTTCTTTGCACTGTCAGGAGCGCTGTAGGGAGTTTAGCCTGGCAGGACAGCTCCAGTTGTAGCAGTTTCAGTGCTCTGAGCAGATGCTACACTGGGATGCACTCGATAAAAGTAACTGCATTGGCTCACGATTTGGCCGTTACAGACTAATCCCTAAGTAAGCATCTTATTTCCTTATTTGAGAGACTGGGGATCATGGGACAAAATGAGTTTCAGTCCACAAGGCTGACATTTATAGCAGTCATAGTAAACATACCACTGTATCCTGGAAAGATAAAATAATTGTGTTGTTATGCTGTGTCACAAAATCTGTCAACATCCTTATCCCTCTGAAGGGTCTCAGTGTCTTTGAATTGCATTGTATATATTTTAAATTCTTGCCACTTTTTATTGAGATAGCCACATAAAATAAACTTTTCTACAAACTTAGACATCTGTGTGATCTTTTTTGGACATAAAAATGGCATGTTTTTGTGGAATAGCCCAGTATTATATTTTTTCTTCCAGAGAAATGTGGAGATGCAAAGAAGTCTTATACTGAAGTCAGTTGAAAACTAATTGCACTGTAGGCAAAGTGAACCCAGAGATATCTTTAGCAGATTGTTCCTTTTTTTGCCCTTTGGAGAGCGTAGACTGATGCTTAGAGCAGTGAGTTGGAAGAGGATTTTGAAATCTCCAAAGCTCCACTAGTGACAGGATTTAATGTACTGTGTGAATGTTTTTTGTTTTGGTTTTTTTTTTCCCCCTTTTTCTTTTTCTTCTCTTTATCAGCATCATAAACATTTTCAAATTTTCAGTGCTTTGATTTCCCAAAAGAAATACTAAGTTCCAGGCACTTGGGAATCACTTTAAGGTGCTGACTGCCTACACTTTCCTGCACATTGGAAAAGGTAGTCTTTGTAACTAGTCAAGACTGAGAAGAGCCAAAAGCTGTTCTGGGTTGGTTTGGGGATGTAGGAAGAAATTCAGCAACTCTCATCCTTTGGCCTCTTATACTGTGGTGTGGAAGGAATTGTAAAACCCACACTGAAGAAGGTCAGGGCAAGACACGAGGTCAAAACGCCTTCTGAGGGGCTTAAATTGTGATTTCTGGATTCTTTTATGTGCCCTCCCAGAGGTTAGGGGAGGGTAAATTAACAGTCTCTTTGAAAGAGAAATCTTGTTACATCAGGTTTAGGACATTCATACCCACCATTTAGGGCACCCCTGCAGCAGCATTTTATTAATAGTCTGAATAAAAATGAAGTTTTTGTTTGGTCCATGGCTTTCTACTTTAGTTATTTTTCAGTTAAGTCACTGCCTGTAAATACCATCCAACGAAAAGCTGAGATACGGGGGTTTTAGGGCATGCATGGGGAATACTTAAGACTGTCAGTCAGACTTGGTTGAGTATTTTCACTTAAAAGGTTATTATAGCAACTGTTGAATACAGTGCTGAATATTATTCATTTCTATTAAACCTGTATAAGTCTGTTCTGACTGCTAACAGTCACTGGACAAACAAAAAGGAGATTTGTTTCAAACTACACAAACATTTTGAGAAAATGGCTCTCTGGATTCTGCTTAAAAACGAATGGCTCTGTCTAGCTCACTAGTCTTAATCTTAACTTTTAATGTATTTGTGCATCTTAAAACATCTGGCATGAGACAAAACAGCAACAGAAGCAATCTTTCCTGCTTAGCACTCGGAGGAGTGTTTGTGCGCTGTACAGGCTGCTTGCAGGAGCAAATGTTGTGCAGTGGGGTCAGACTTCCATATACAGAGAATAACTTGGTTCTCTTAAGCTTTTGAGTGCGTACAAAACTTTGTAAAGCAAAGTTTTACTCAAAAAAGTGAAGAATAAAATTTTAAACATTTCTGTTAATGCTGTAAAATTACTTTCCAGCTCTAATATGTTGTGACCAGATGTAAAGTGCCAAATTGCCACTCTGTTCAAGCAGGCAGAGTGTAAATCAGTGGACTTGTTATTGAGGTGACTAATCTGGGTAAACGCTATTTCCTTGCAGGTAAGGTGGTATAATTTTAGTTGCCTGGAAGAGTATTCTAGTAGAGTTCTTTGTGTCCTGTAGCTGATGGTTGTTTTTGTGTACTACTGAGACAGATGTAGGACCACCAGATACCAGATGCTTTGATAGCTGAAGGTATCATTCCTGTAGAGGAGGACTGGGGCATTATCCAGTTCTCTATCATGCAGGTTTTCTGTAATAGAACTGGGATTAAACTGTACTAAATGAAATACAAGATGTGGGGATTGATAACAACAATTTTGTTGAAGGTTAGAGGTGACCAGTTTAAAACTGAGAATATTGTGTACTAGAAGATCCCGTGACAGGTTATCAGCTGCCATCTCAATTCCTCTGCAGGGGAAGGAAATGTGATCCTGTGCTGCCTGTGGGTAGAGAGAGAGATATTAGTGTCTTGAATGCTCCTGGAAAAGCTCATAATGAATAAGAAGTGAGTGTCCAGAATTGTACTTCAAAGGAAGATAAATTCTAATTGCAATTGAGGCAGAGAAGGCTTATTAGGACTATCAAGGGGAGTGGAGTGTGTGTTTTGCAAGAAGAGAATAGATGTGACTGCTCTTTAACTACATCGATGTATTATGATTCCTGATGGCACAAGCAGTTCTTCCCATTTCTGTTGCTGGAAACATGCACAGTGTTCATGTGCATTAAGGAGATGACAGGCTTGGGAGAATTGCTAGAGAGACCTGTGGATTTCTGAGTACGGATCTTTGCTGCTTTCTTGGTGAAACTAAAAAATACAATTTATAATTCTCCTGAAAATAAACTTCTAATGATGTTTAGTGGACAAAAAGTCATCAGCAAAAGACTAATTGTTTTAAAATATTTGGATAGCTAGAAGCTGTGCTTTTCCAGGAAATGCAACCAACCTTTTTAATGGGAAGTGGTAAATGTGTGGAGAAGGGGAATTGTTGACAGATGCCCGAGCTGAGTTAGTGGTTAGTATGATGCAGCATCGTGATTTTTGTCAAGGTGACAAGTAGGGCTATTGCTTAGACAAGTGGTCTTATGTATTTATTGAAACTGCACATCTTCAAAGACAGTCATCTTAGTCCAATGTCTTATTCAATTAAAAAAACAAGAGACTTCCTATAACTGCAGCTTGGTGGCTTTCTTGCTGACACTTGATGTAGTTAGCACTGATAAAGCTCTGATAAAGTGCTGACGTGTCCTCTCACTCCTACTGTTTGGGGATGTTTGGGGGCATGACAATTTCCATTACGAGACACGCAGGAAGCTANTGATATCAGAGCTCTCAACCCCAGTCCTCACAAGTGATGCTCTGCCTTGAACAAAGCCAGGAAAGTTTCTCAGAGTCACTGTCGGCTAATGTTTATCACCAGCTTTCATATGCTCACAGACATGGTCACAGTGCTGCAAATCTTGAAAAGCACGTTTACCATCAGCTCACTGTCTCTGATGTTTAGTAATCTTCACAGTAGCTTGTAATTTAATTACATATGGTACACTGCATGTTTTGTATTGGCTGTTAAGCAGTTCTAGGGTTTACAGATATTCAAATGGATCAACTCTAATAATGCCTAGACAAATACCTGTTTCAGCACAGGGAATGGATAAGTTGGATATTTAGAGCTGAGCTGGCCAATACACAGTGAAGTGATTTTCTCTGCCCTAAAGCCTTTCTGAACTTCCAGCCTATATCTTTATCTGTAAAAGAAATTGCCTGTTTCAAGCGCTAAGCATTTTAGTTTAGCAAATCATTCTTCTAGCAGCATAGCCACTGACATCTCATTTCCGAACTTCTTCTGGAGTTTGTCCTCCACACGCAGGTAACTATTAATCTTTCTGTCAGAGTCACTGCATGTTTCATGCTCTCTACTTTCTTTGCATCCTTGAAAGAGGATACTGCCTTTGCCATGTTCTGTTCTTCTCCTGTATTGGGCTCTCTTTTTCCATAGGAGTTGCTCTATGACTTAATTTTTCAAGACACATGGACTCTGTGTCCTTATGTAAAAAAACCAACCCTGTCCAGGCAGGGCCAGGGGAAGAAAGATGCAAGGTCCAGCAGAGATCAGCTTAAATCCTGGATGCCTGAAGTGACATGGGCTTCTGCTATTGCCTGTTCTCCCCACCTCTGAAGAGAAGCATGTTGCTTAGCTCCCAGCTGGTGCTATAGGAGCCCGGGTAGTCTGCAAGAGAGGTTTCGGGCGGTGGGGGGGGTGGAGGTGGTGGTGAAGTTAAAACACCATCTTCAAAAATCCCAATACTGGAACAGTACTGATTTTGACATGGTGGCTAATGAGCTTCTGTATAGGGCCTGTTGCTGTAGAGGCAAGGTTTTGGGTAATTTTAATTTTCTTCACTAATCTTCTCCCTAATGTGCTGTTAGTTTTAAGGAGCTCAGTGATGGGCTCAGTAGCAGCAGCTCTGGTTTGTCTCAGAAAGGACTGCTCTTAAGTTTCAGAAGACTGTTCAGTCTTTTCTTGTTAATAAAACTTGCCATGTTAGAGGGGGATGGAATAATGTCAAAATAAGTCTTTCTTAAAGCACCGTTTGGGGTGTTTTTTGGTTGGGTTTTTTTTGTGTTTCTTTTTTTTTTTTTTTTTAAGGAGAACAGTATTTAAAAGTCTGTTACCATGGCAGCAAAGCAGGCTGGTATCTCTGTAGTCAAAATCCCAAGTCTTGTTTGACTATGATTAAAGTAACAGTGGTGTTTTAGTTTTCTAGTCTTCAGAAGGGTCTGTTTGATTGCACAGCAAACAGTATTGGGGACCTGATCTCTTTTGAAGGTGGGGTGGTCTGGGTAACGCACTGCAGTTCCTCTGTTTCCCTGCATGGCTGCTCAAGGGAGGGCAGAGGACAGAGTAGGTCTAACTTTTAATGGCAAACTCAAGATGAACTTAAGATACTGTACCCCTGACAGTGGAAAAGAGTATAATTCTCAAGCTACTGTGCTGCTGTCATCTGTTGCTTTTTGCACTGTTTGTGTATGTAAAAGGCAGACTTGTTGGGACCCTGGTAGCTTACACCTGATCAGATTTTAAGATCTGAAGTGTAGAATCACGACAGAGATACCAACCATAGTAATTTAATGAACTTGTTGGAAGGACGTTGCAGGTGTTGCTTTGAGGAGAGAGAAAAAGGAGTATTCGAACAAGTTCTTTAGTACTTACCCAGCACAGGATTACAGCATTGCTTCGTGTGCTTATCATACACAAAATACAGGGCCATGAAAGTTATGTTTATGACTTGGCACAGTCTTCATTAACCAATGAAAAATGAAATGGAAACTACCAGCTTGTGGAGTATGGAGATTAGTGGAAGGAGAAGAAAGACCATAATAGATACAAACTTATCATATGGGTCTTAATGTGGGCAGGAGCAGGGGACCAGGTTTGGTCACTTGACTGATCCTGTGAACTGTTTCTGGGTGAACTATACAGCCTGCTGGTAAAAGTCATCCTGAGGTCTGAGAAACATCCACACTCACTGTTGCAGTGCAGAGCTGGTGTGCCCTTTAGGTCTGTCACACCCCAGCTGAGGTGAAACCTTTTCCATGGCTTCTCTGATGTGCCGCTCTGGCACAGGCTGGCTCTTACCTCTTCAGAGGAGGAAGGCCACATAATCCTGCCTCCGTAAACTGCTCCATAAAATACTGATTCATCAGATATCCAAGTGCAGCCTTTCTCACGGTGCTGGTCTCAAAGATGGTCTGGGCACTTAAGCTGGTTAACAGAAACAGGAGGTAGTCAGGAACAGGTATGTACTTCGTAAACAAGTGCTGAGATCAGAAGTGATGGTATTCACAAGAAGGAAAGTTTTTCTAGACAAAACAACCACCTGTCTGTTGGTATTTCCTGCTTCAGCTTCCTCATTGCCCTTGAACATGTCTAAGAAGGTCATTTTACTGATGTAAATCATGGACTCCCCTTTGCAGTGAATTTTCTTCTTCCTTGGCTGGTTAAACAGCACTGTATGCTCTGAAGAATACTTTGCTCTTTTACCAGTGCTTTAGGCAGTGGAGTAGCTTAACAGCGTTTGTTTTTCAAAAGATTGTACTAGTGCCTGGATCTTTGTTCTCTTCTTAAGGAAGCGGTGATGTTGTGGGCCTTTCAGAAAGTTTGAAGAAAAATATCTCGGACCCTAGTTGGCCCCTTCATCCCAGTGTACTCCTGTTTGATTAGGGTTTGCCTGTTAGTAACAGTGTGCTGTCATCCTTGTAGTGCCCTGGGCTTCAGGATTTCTGCAGGTAGCTAAAGGGAAGACAGATGAATCAACATCCTGAAATCTGAGCTGAAGAGGAGAAATAACCTCTTATACTGGAAGGAAGTCATAAGCCAGTGCATCTGTGCAGATACCTCCCTGCATGCATACTGAAAAAGAGCAGACAATAAACCAGTTCCAGACCAACCTGAACTAGGGACACCTCGAGACCTTGCCCACTCTGTGTGTGTGTGTATATACATATATATATATCCTGAAAATTCTGTAAACTTTTATTGTAGGGATACCTGTATTAATGTATACCTATGAATCTTTTTAAGAGATGTGGAACATGCAATGATTGCTTTCTCTTTCCCAGGTTTGTTTGTGCAGACTCTTGTTTCTGCCCTTTAGAGTGAAGCTGCCATATGTGGCTTTTAATATGTTGCCTAGATTAATTTTAAAGGAGCTTAAAAGACATAGTTCTCACTGAGAAGTAGCTTTCTTAAGAACATGCCTGATGTTGGCTTTGATCCTGTTTGTTACAGTGGTCCTATTGTAGAGACAGATAACCATAGAGGAAAAAAATTGGTACCAGTATCATTTAAGATCATACAGATTAGTCTTCGTTAATTAGTAACTGGAATGAAGCTTTCACAGTTTGTTGTAAGAGTAAGATTTGAAAAGCACAAGCTGAAGTTTTAGAAAAACATAAAGACATAACACTTCCTATTCTAAGGCAAAGGTTTTACCTTACTTATTTCTTCAGAGTTATTGGAAGGTCCAGCCCATCTGAAAATGGTAATATTGACTGTTTTGGCACAAGACTTGTCTCAGATGTGCTTGCACGTGAGCGGGCTTGATTTTTGCTTCTTGTGATAAAGAGCACTAGGCATGGGAAATGAATGTCACACTTACTGTTAAACAGCTCATGGAAGCTTCAGTACTTCAGCTTGTTTTGATCTCTGTTTACACAATTATTTTCTTTCTTTTTTTCTTTTCTCCACTGCTATAAATCAGCAGCTTACTTCCTGCACCGATCAACCTGCCGTGGAACCTCGCGTGCAGTGCCCTCCTTTCCAGTAAAGAGTCTAGACAGCAAATTCCCTGGTAGCGTATGCCATTTCGGATCGTTATGCTTTTTTGCTTTTTTGTGAAGGCTTTTTAGAAACTGCATTACCTCACCCGTCGGCCTGGAGATTGAGCAGCCAGCGCCGCTGATAGGGCTGCAGCACCCTGCGCCGAACCAATGGAGAACTTCAGCTTCAAACTCTTAATGAGCAAAAGAGCAGCGTCTCATTTAGGGCTCAATAGTTAATGTGGGGGGTTTTTTAAGTGTTACTTCTGAAAGACAAGCCACTTAACAATTATGTGCCATATTGCTGACCAGTGAAGCTGAACAAATAGCTATTTACATTGACAGATCAGAGGAATGTGTAAGTGCATCGTGGTAACCTACATTTTCTGTGCCAAGAGATTTGCAGCTGACTGCCTGGGTGACTCACTCCTTGGATTAGGAGATGAGGTAATGCTTTTGAGATACAGGGTGATGTCATTCCTTTACCTGAGCTGCATGCCGATGCTGGTTGCTAGTACTTTCAAGGAAAGTCCCTTTGCTGCTACTGATGTACTAGAGAATGAGCTGCATAACTCATATAGGAGCTGTTATTATTAATGTCCTTCTAAAGCCTCTGGCTGAACTGCTCTTTCAAAAGATGTCAGCACGGGTGGACACAAATGTCTTTTGTTACATGTGTATGTGGGCACCTCTAAGTATGCACATTTGCATACCTGCCCCATTCTTCAAATAAAGCTATTTTACTAAAAGAAGACCTTTGTGGTAATCAGGTGCAGTCCCTTGTCAGCACCATGTCATGTAATCGCATTTATGGATAGATTCATCTTAAAGGAAGGTGATTTCCCCACACACCACACACACCACCACCCCCCCCCGCACCACACACCCCACCCCCCCCCCACCCCCCGTTCTCAGTTTCTGTTGCGAAATACCACATTTGTGATTAGTAACCTAACTGTCTGGCTTGCACTTAGGTATGGTCAGTTTAACCCCATCTGCTTGTGCTCTGGCATTGTGCTTTAGTGCAATAGCTCTTTCTGCCGCCTGTGCTCCCTTTCCTGATGTGTTCACCAGCAGCAGTTGTGTCTTTTCTCAGCCTCTCTTTCCCAATGTCACACAGGTTGTGCTGCTCCTGTAGGTGCCCTCAAGGTTGGGAGCACAGGCAGGTGATCAGCAGAGATGACCAAAACAGTCTCGTCTGTCCTCTGCAGCTTATGGGGACCAAGGTTTTAACAGATGAGCAGACAGTGCCCCACTGTCGGGGAATTTTTGAAGGCACACAAGCCATGACCTGATTTGACCCATATCTTGGGAGTATATAAGTGCATGTTGCTGAGTGAGCTTCATGCCTGTTGGGAATTTGGGGGTGTGTTTTCCAGAAATGGCCAACGTTTTGCCTGTTGTTTGCTAGTGGAAAATTTCCTACTCGGGTCCTGGAGCAAGAGCTTCAGGACAAGGGAGACACTTAAGGTGATGTGTGTCATGCTGTTCGCAAAGCTTGCAGGGTTACCCACGGAGAGTTTCCCTTACTCAGCAGTGATTCCTGGGCAGTTTGCACTGCTGCCTCTTCTATCCACAAACCGATGGGATGCTCTGCAGCCCTTGGAGCATGCTGTGTTACAAAGCCATTGCGGTTGTGGATTCCAGCAAGAGTATCTGAAAGTGTGAACTTGCAAGTGGCTGTCTAGCTGTCAGTGGCACACATCTAGTTTGACCACGCTGTATGAATTTAGCTGACTGATGGCCAGTAGAATTTCTTCAGGATCTGACTTGAAGTCTGTTGATGGCTAGGTTTGCTGGGTTTGGGCTCTTTGTGCTGAAACAGTAGTACAGGAGCTGGTTTGGCTTTTGTATGTTTGGAAAGCTGCTTGTAAAAAGAACCTCTGCTGTTCATTCTTACTTATGTATGGAATATCTCATATTGCTGGAGGTGAGTGTGGGCCCCCAAACTACTTGCAGTATCTGGACCACGTGCAGGAAGAAACCTTAGGATTTATTAATGCAAAGTAACAGCTGCACAGGCTAAAAGTTGTCATCAAAATTATTATGCATTTCTGAAATAATATATTACAAAAACATTTTATGGTATAACTCTTCTGTGTTGAATGTTTTAACAAGATACTCCAACATGGTTACAGCTGCAACTTTGGCACTGGCATCTTTTGTTTTTAAAAAGGTATTTTCCAAAATCTGCATGCCTTTGTTTCTCAAGATCACAAGGCTGCTTTTGAATATGAATGTTTATGTAAACCTTATTTACTTTTATTTTTCCACTGATCAGGTGATTTCTACAAATAACCCCTCCCTGCACAAATTTTTGCTTTTTTGTTGGTTTATTTCTGTAAGTGTATGTATAGACCTGTGTGTGTGTATTTTTTCTCCCCAATGGTAGGCCATAATGCAACATTTCTTGTGCATCACAGATCTCATGTAATGTCTCTTCCACGATGTTTGGCCTTTTTTGCCGTAAGGTGAATAATCTGGGAGGGAAAGAACATACCTTATTTTGCTTTATAAAGCACTTCACAGCTACTCTCCGGGGTTTATTTTTATCATCCCTTCAATTACACATTGTGCTCCTGAGAGGAGTTTTTATTTTAATTGTCAGTCATCATGAAGCTTTTCAAAGCCAGAAAGCATCAGTGTTGGATCCTTTAGGGATCTTAAGTCACCAGCACTGTTGGGTAACTCATCTAAATTTTGTCTTTGAATGAATTGTGTCAAACAGTCATGACATGCATGCGTTTACAAGATCTGTCTTTCCCTCCCTGTTTAGGTGAATCCCAACTTTGCTTAATGCTGTTTGTTTGTCTGTGACCCAATTAGAAGAATAAAAAATCTCTTGTTGTAGAGAATTTTAATCATGCAGAAGAAGTGGTTTCCAATCCTCACAGTGGTTCCAGAAATAATAACCAGAAACCTTCTGTATGTTTTGTGTGGCTTCGTAATACACATCTGTGCCTTGGAGTCTGAGCAGGAACGCTTTGTTTGAAGTGACTAATATACATGCACCAGAAGTAGTCTTTAAATCCTAATGTGTAAAGTGTCTGAATTTAATGTAATTATGTTGTAGGATACTGCCCAAATGGACAGAGGTTCTGAAAAAGCATTAAAATATTCTGTGTTAATCCATATCCTCAAAAGCTAAGATTATGTGGACTACAGTTTCTCACTGTTCTTGATGGGCACAGCCACTGTGGCTCCACAGTATTAGTTATGGTCTATCATGCTGATAATGAGTTTCTTAATAAGTCCCTTAGTACTCATTGACAATGACTCATACTTCCGAACTAGGATCTCCTTGAAAATCTCAGTGTTAATGGATGAAATGCTGCATCCTGGTGAAGAATTTTTTNTTTTTTTTTTTTTTTTTTTTTTTACTTATGTGTTTAAAGAAAAAGCCAGGCAAATTTTAAAGGAATGGTATACTAAAGCATAAGAAATTCTGGGGAGGAGAATTTAGATTTAACTGTCTGGGAAGGCAAAGGGGAAATGTGAGCACTGATCTCAGTGATAATTGCTCTCTGCTTTACAGGACGATAGATGTTCTGGAGTAGTCATTAATTGCAAAAGAGCCTCAGCTTTTCTTTTAAAACTGAATTCAGTCTTCTGAAATAGAGTGATTGATTCTGTGCTTAGCAGTAAACTAGCTCTGGAAAAAAACCAATGAAGTAGAACTTTACCTACTATGCGACTGTCTTGAAACTATCACAAATAGTCTGCAAAACTTGCACTTTAACCAGTGACTCTCTCTTCAAGAATGCTTCTCCCAGTATCATATTTTCTACAGTTTGGATTAATGCTAATAATTATCAACTGATTGAGCTTTAAAATACTTTGCTAAAAGTGGAAGAAGTGTCACATGCTGAACTGTTTTTTAACTAAGAATAGTGAAATGTGGATTTGATTTGAATGGCTGAAAGTTTTCTGTCTTCAGTATAACTTTGGAAAACAAGACTCTGGGATACGAAAGCATGAAATAGGATACTGGAATATAATGCACTGTGCTTGTTTATACAGCATTTCTGTTTCCATTTGTGATCTGTGTGTTTTGATAAAATTGTGGTTAAATGGTAGCTAACCTTCAATTAAATTATTTTAGGTATTTGGAAATAAGATGATAATCCCTTCCTTGGATGGGGACCTTTTCCAGTGGGATCGGGATCGAGAGAGCATGGAGGCAGTTCCTTTCACAGTTGAATCTCTTCTCGAGTCATCCTACAAATTTGGCGAGGACGTTGTCTTAGTTGGGGGAAAGTCTTTGACGACCTACGGGCTAAGCTCATACTCAGGGAAGGTAAGAGCCTGAAAAGTTGCCTTCAGTGTGTGTGTTTCAAACACTGTCTTGCAGATAGGTTGCTCTTGAGGTTTAAACTGCAGTACAGCTCAAGTGTACAACTGCATGGCACAAAGGAGCAGAATCTGGGCTTCCTGGGCAACAGCTGCAGCGGGCTGGAGTAAGGCTAACAGCTGGTGCAGTTAGATGGTATGGTTGAGCCCCTCACTTCAATCTTCTGCCTGTGGGCTCCTGCTGTATCCCCTGTGATGGCTTTAGTACTTGTCTCGCACTTTGCTAAGCTGATTCAACTTGCTAACCCAACAGAAAACTGTTCACTTTTTATTGGATTAGTTTTGTGGTGAGTTAGCTGTAGCCAGCTCAGCAAGGGGTCGGAGAGTGCCAGAGCTAGCACAAGGGAAGGGACAGGGGGTGTGTGACAAGGGGTGAGTGAGGGGAAAAAAGAGGGATGACCCCTTTCTCTACTGAGCTGGGAGAGGAGTTCAGCTTGATCATAGAGCTCTGCTTGAACTTTGCTGCTCAGCTTACTGCATATCAAAGAAGGCTTTAGGTGACACACTTTTTTCACAACTAATTTCAGATTTTTCACAACTAATGAGGGATAGCTGGTTGAAAACAAGAAAAACATTCAACATATGCAAAAGTTTAAGACTTGTAGTTGTTCTCAGTGAGTTTACTATCTCCTAGAAGGTCTCCTTACATTTTAAAGTCATATGCAAAAGTTAAGTTGAAAACTACTTGCTATCTGACTAGTTCAGAACGTATTTTCCTTCTGAAACCCATTGGCTAAAAGTTGTATATTTTGAAAAAACATGGAAGAAAAAAAGGCTAGAAAAAGCACAGGAATTATTTGCATTATTCAGAGTCCTATAATCGACATCCCTCTCCCCCTCCTTAGTGTCAGATGTCATTAAAATGCTTGTAGATAATTTGCATAGTGAAGAACAGACATCTGCTAAATCAGAAATGTTGGTGTATTTCAAAACAAGTTAAAATAGTTTAAAAATTTTAAACTTCCAATGTTTGTTTTCCACAAAATCAGGTTTTTCATTTTGACCATACATTTTAATGTAGAACATTTCTATGGCATGGTGTAGAGTGGTCAGTAGTGATACAGAGCATAGATCCAAAACAAGAGTTCGTGAAATCATTTTGATTTCCTCATTGATAGCAGAAGGCACTGTGCACCAACAGACTGTTACTCCCCCAGTGTTCAGGAAGTGGAAATTTTGGTTTCTGCTTGGATTCCTGCCTTATGCTTACAGTAGCAAAGGTGCTTCATACAGGAAATAGTGCCTTACTCTTCCTCGTTAAGAGTTTGGGCAGTCTGTTGTCTTTGGTGGTACAATGTTGATTCAGACTTTCTGCAAGTGTGTTCAACTCCCTTTCAAAATACAGTTGCCCATAAAATCCAAATTCTATTTGAGATCGGGACTTCTGCGAAGTCCGTGTCACTGTGAGAGTTAAATAAGGTCTTCTTTCCCCTTTAATAGCAGACAAGGCAAAGGGGAAAGGCTCTGTGCTATTTTATATAAATCAATAGTACTTAATTTGAAGCTAATAGAGTTATGCTGAGAAAAATGTGGCACGAAAACAGAATTATGCTGTGGGTCTTGTAGGAATGTTCTTTCAATGTCCATAGAAAGAGAGAGTTAAGATTTCTTTCTGTTAGAAGTAGACGTACGTGCAAAATACAGTCAAAAGGTAGTCAAAATAGCCCAAACTGTAGATTTACTAGAATCTTTTGAAAATTCTAGTTCTGAAAAGCCCTTATTTCTTAAACCAGGCTTTTCAACATCCCTCAAGTTGAGCATCTAATATCACGGAGCTCCAAATCACCTGTGAGCCAAAAATATGTTGTAAGGATTGTTAGCTTTGAATATTGCTGTTGATTACATTTGATTGTCTTGAAGTTCTTCACAACTTCAAAGCATGTGCAAGTCTCTTGCCTTGTCCCTTAGGTGAAGTACATCTGCTCAGCCATGGGCTGTCGCCGGTGGGATGACGATGAAACAGAACAGGAAGAGACACTCCTATTACACCGAACCCAGAAAACAGTCCGTGCCGTTGGACCACGCAGTGGCAATGAAAAGTAAGTGTAAGAATTGCTCAGAAACAATCCAGTAGAGAGAAGTTCTTAATATGTAATGTTTTGAGGGTTTTCCCTTTTTTTTACTCTCATTATAATGTCTAGGAATTGCACAAGGGAGTTTAGATTGTTAACCAAAGGAATGCACAGGACTGTTGGCTAGGATCTAACCCCTTTGCTCTTCAGTGCTTTTGAAAAATGTCTTGAACTTCAGTTTTATAGATGATTAGACAGAAAAGGTAGGCACATATATATTCCCCCTAAATCAAATGAAAATTACTTTCCTTGTCCTTGCATACCTCAAAAGAGTTTGTCACTGCTCTACTGCACAAGGCAAATGTCACTAATGTTTTTTCCAACTGTTGATTTTTGTACAAAAGGAGACAGTTTAAAAGTCTTCTTACAACCTACTGATTCACTTTTAAGTTCTTTATCTATTCATGGTAACGGTCACTGTTTTTTTCATACTTGATGTCTTTAGCTTTCATTTTAAGTTGATATTTTAAAATGTCTTCAGTCTTACTTTTAAAAAAGTCCCATTCTTAAATCTACTTTGTTCATTTCATTGCATAGGTGGTCTGTTCTTTACAAGCTGTAGAAACTGGATCAGTCTGTGACTTTACTAATGCTGTCATGTTGAAGTTTTAATACATCAAGATTTCGATAAAAATACAGACATGTATTCTACTAAAAAAACCCCAAACAAACAATGCCCCCTTCATAAAATACAAGTCTAAAAGGCTGGTTGCCATACATATATACAATAACTTCCCAATAATTTAGTGGAGAACTAGTTATTCCCTGTTCCCCTGCTCCCTCTTCTGTTTGCAGAAGGGTTTGACAGGTTGTGCATCTATTGTGTATCAGAGATAACCTAATTAGAACTCCAGTAGATTAGCAGATCAGATTCTGAAAAGAGAAATCTTGGGCTCCGTGGTTCTCGGAGACTGATATTGGCAGGGAGAGGTATGTCATAAAAGCATGTTTTTCCCTTCGTACATCTCTTTCAAAAACATAGTTTGGCATCTTGTGCACCAGAATCTTCCTGTCTTTGTAGTCAGAAACAGAGGTGTTTTCCTGGTGACACAGTATGGCTGCTATGGAGTTTACAGGATAGATCTGGGTTTTTAATCCAGAGAAAGAAAAATTTTTAATAGATCAACTGAGTATATAAAATATGCCAAACTTTTACCATAAGGTTGTGAATTCTTTAAGGAGATAGTTTGGGCTCCCGGTTGTTGCCAGGCTGGTCCTAAGAAACTTTGCGTACCCAAACATACTGCTCAGGAAATATTTTCCCCCTTCTTGCTGTTCAAGACACAAACTTGCCATCCTTTCCCATCTGTTATCTTCTCTACAGCATTGGTCTATATCATGACAAAAAAAAAGAATTATTCTTTCTCTTTCTGAAAACGATTTTCAGTTTCTGCCCTAATTTGTTGGTTTGCAAAAATGAAAGAGCTTTTGGCTCTGCAAGACGACTCTGTGTTCCTTATACAGTTGTCTGTTTTTTTGGTGTTAACCTATGGGACATGAGCAGTCCTGGTTTCATGAAGTACCAGTCAGAAATCCTGTGTTAGGTTGTGTGTGGGATTAAAACAAACAAACAAAAAAAGCATTGTCCCTCCCTCAGCTTGAAATACCTTATTTTTCAAATCTGCTTTATTAATGAAGAGATACATGTCTTGTGTAGAATGCTGCTTCCTAAATGCTTTATACTTGTTGCTTTCATCAGCTAAAAAACGTTTTCATATTAAATACACCCTGCTGCACTACTTGGTGATTTCAGTTGCCCTTTCCATATACTAAACCTTTAATGCCATTGGCCCTACTTCACCAGTTGTTTTCTCAACTCTCACCCATCATGTTGGACAAGATTTCTCAGCTTGTTTGTATTCTG